>JAPDES010000051.1:0-289393 GCA_027569235.1 Aspergillus sparsus
CCCCCCCCCCCCCCCCCCCCCCCCCCCCCCCCCCCCCCCCCCCCCCCCCCCCCCCCCCCCCCCCCCCCCCCCCCCCCCCCCCCCCCCCCCCCCCCCCCCCCCCCCCCCCCCCCCCCCCCCCCAGTAGGTGTATGCCCTCCAGTGCAATGCACGATCCCAGACCAGAACATACCAATAGAGAGCCGTCTATATTGAATTAAAGAATAGCTAATCTATGCAATTCTGTATCATTCTTCTTTCTTGCCACCCAGTGCTTGGATGACGGGGGTATGGAGCTTCAAGGACGCATTTCACCTTAAGATAGTGATTCCGATGTATAACCGGGGTCACTTGGCAATTGGGTTTGTCAGAGCACTAGAACTAACATCTTGTGTGGTGGGTTTCTGTGGAATTATCTCCACACTTCCAGCACATTCGAGACCATTGACAGATTCGGTCACGTGCCCGCATAGAACCTCCGAGAAATCCCCAGATATACCGGGATCCCTCAACTTATTTCCTGCATTTTCGCGCAACATCAAGCAACATCGCGAGGCACCAACTCAAGTCATAATCGCCCAAATATAGCAACCATGGGAGTTTCTCGAATCTCGACCGACAATTATATAAAGGCCGTTGATACTTCAACAAACCCAACATCATCATCACAACAAACAACAAGTAGTTAATCACAAATACTACAACCAAAGCTTCTACTTCAAACATCACGAACAACTCCAAGCTTTTGAAGAACCCTCCTCTTCTAAACACTTCTTCCACCACAATGTCTCTCTTCAGATCCATCCCCACCCCCGGAGACTTTGCTCCCCTCTTCCGCCTTTTGGACGAGTATGACGTCCACCGCTCCACTGCAGGTAGCCAGGCTACTTCTGTGCGTGCATTCGCACCCCGCTTCGATGTCCGCGAAACTGAAGATGCCTATCATCTAGATGGGGAGGTGCCCGGAACCGCTCAAAAGGACATTGACATTGAGTTCACCGAACCCCAAACACTTGTGATCAAGGGTCGATCAGAGCGCGAGTACCACTCCAAGAGCAATGATGCAGACGACAACAATGACCAGCAGGATGCAACAGAGGGTACGAGCGGCGACTTGGTAAAGCCAAGCACCGAAAAGCAAGTGACAAAGTCTGAAAAGAAGCACAAGCCTCGCTACTGGGTCAGCGAACGAACTGTTGGTGAATTCCAGCGCACCTTTAGCTTCCCAACACGCGTCGATCAGGATAATGTCAAGGCCAACTTGAAGAACGGGGTCCTCTCCCTTGTTGTTCCTAAGGCTGCAGCTCCAAGTGCGAAGAAGATTACCATTTACTAAGCAGAGGCCCGTCGGCGAAAGCCTCAGCTAGCTTTGAATCGGAGAATGGACTAGCACTTATTTTTCATGATGCACATGTTTTTTTATTGACGACTCAATCTGTTCTCACGATGCGCATGTATCTTAGTTTAATAGTTCAATAATCAATTTAATAATCAATATACCATCATCTTATCGTCGGGATTGATCCAGAGTCTGGAATCCCTAGTAGATCTTTGTTACACAAATGATATCATAGCGTCAACCTTTCGACTCACATACACCAGACTTACACTCATATAGATGAGAAGACGATATACTTTAGTAAGAGAAGACTCCTAGCATTTGAATACCCACATATAAAACCAGCTGTCTGAACAACAACTGAGATGAGATAATCTCTATTGTCCAGGTGGGGAAGGGTCCCGAACCTCGGCACGTGAAGCCGACTCCCGAGCTCAGCTTCAGCTTCACTGGGAGCTCCTCGCATCTCCGCATACACCTCCGCATTCCTGTCAGAGGAATTGGTTTTTGGCCCATGTAAGGCTTCTAGGTTTTTTCCAATGTATTTACCTTCTATTTTTTTTTTTAAAAAGCCGTCTATACTTGTAGGGATGATTTAACCCCCTCTTTGATTCTCAGAGAACAACACCAACAAACCTATCTCGAACCACACCTCCTCTCATTAACCGAGGCTCGCGACCCAGAACCCAAGAAATCACTACATAAATATATTCCGTGACCCATTTTACGTTGAGCCTTTTCGGTCGAACTAGATTAACACACCCATTAACCTCACCTGTGGCGTAAAACACTCCTCACCATGGCCGAATACACCTACAAACACTTCAACGTCACATTTCCCGTGGAATATGTCGCCCACGTGGAGATCAACCGACCAAAGCAATTAAATGCATTTTTTGAAGCGTACATTGCCCCCATACTTCCATCCTAGGCTCCTCTGCCAAAAGAAAAAAAAAAAAAAAAAAAACCTAAACATGCAATTAATAACCACGAGGACGACTATAGAATGTGGATCGAACTCGGCACGATCTTCAACAACCTCTCCTACGACCCTGCCGTGCGTGCCATCGTGATCTCCGGAGCTGGCGACAAAGCCTTCACGGCCGGACTAGACGTCAAAGCTGCCTCACAGGGACTCCTCGGCGATAAGTCCGTCTCCGACCCCGCCCGTAAAGCCGTCCACCTTCGTCGCCACATCGGTTCCTTCCAAGACTGCGTTTCGACGGTCGAGAAGTGCGAGAAGCCCGTCCTTGTTGCCATGCATGGATTTTCTCTTGGACTTGCAATCGATCTCAGCTCCGCGGCGGATGTGCGCTTCTGCGCAAAGAATACCACCTTCGCCGTGAAAGAGGTGGATATCGGATTGGCGGCCGATGTAGGTACCCTAAGTCGATTGCCAAAGATCGTGGGGAACTTTGGCTGGGTGAAGGATGTGGCGATGACGGCGAGATACTTCGACGCCGAGGAGGCACTCCGTGTGGGACTAGTCAGCCGTGTGTTTGAGACTAAGGAGGAGGCTATTAAGGGCGCGATTGAGCTCGCCAGTTTGATGGCCAGTAAGAGCCCTATTGCGGTGCAAGGAACCAAGGAGTTGCTGAATTGGTCAAGAGATCACACAGTTCAAGATGGTATGTTAGTCCCTTAAATCCTCAGAGTAGTGGAGTAGGGCTCATCAGCTGCAACAGGTCTACGATATACATCGGTTTGGAACAGTGCTGCTTTGCAGACATCGGATGTCTCTGCGGCGTTATTGTCGGGCATTCAAAAGCGGAAGCCCACGTTTGAGAAGTTGTAATTTTTCTCATTGTTTGTCTAGTAAGAAGAGGGAGGTGTGGTGCTCATTATGAGGGAAGATCAGGCAGATGGCTGCTGGATGAAACAGAATGATTTTATTTTCTTGCAAGAAATATTCTACAACTGGTATATAACATTGATCTATTCACCTATTTGCCTAAAATTATCTATTCATATGTATTGTACATTTCTCCTCAACTATATTCAAGATGAACACAACCTAAGCTTTCCTAGCACCTCTTCCCCCGGATAATAATAGTAAATACCCACCAGACACCCACCCACAAAGAAAATACAAGCAAGGCAAGAGACAATCGAGACAAAAGACACACTATATTGTTCCTCAAGGACATATTTTCTCCGGGGTGCATATTAGCATGAGTTTAACCCTCTCTGAAACTGAAACGGAAACAGAAATCAAACCCCAAACATAATTTCGGAATAATTAATTTAATGCCCCCCTCTTCCTCCAACAATAAGAGGTGGGAAAAAATTAGAATCCTTCCCCCTCCCTCACTTTTTTCCCCGGACGATCATCAAAATTGAAATAAAAAAAAAAAAAAAAAAAAAAAAAGAGAGAGAAGATCAACATTAACAACCCCGTATTTCTCTTGTTTCCCCGCATGCACGCACGCCCCCCACATGCATTGCAGAACTGCAGAAAGACTTACTGTACTTACTTACATCCCTACATCTACGTCTACCTACATACGCACCTAATAATAAAATAAAGTAAACCGGAGCGAGGTAGGTGGGGTATCGCCTCTCCTCTCTCTCCGTGAAGAAGGAACAAGAACAAGGAATCCGAAACTCTCGGGCCAAAGGAGCTTTTTTTTTTTTTTTTTTTCACCTGCCTACCTGCCTAGGTAGCTAACTACCTACCTACCTACCTCCTAATTCATTAGTGTTACTGTTTTTGTTTCTCGCACGTCTCAGCTCGATATAGGTACGGGGTAGAACATAGCGTAGTGTAACATAACATAACATAACCATACATAATACCTACCTAGATGGGTAGGTAGGCAGGGCTATCTGTATTAGTTAGTACGCATCGGAGTGAGCTCCATTGGGGGAATATAAGTACCCGTGCATACCTATACCTATACCTATACCTATAGGTATGTATGTATGTATGTATGTACAGTTGAGACCCGGCATTGACATCGAATATCGAACAGGGCAGGGGACCAATATCCCCACCTGCCTAGGTAAATTGTATTAATTAAATCAACTATTATTATTATTATTTCTTTTTTCTTTTTTTTTTCTCGGGAGATCAAACACCGAATGTCTTAATGATCAACGGTGATGATCGTCCACCTAAGAGAGTAAAGAGAGAGAAGAGGAGGACAGGGGAGAGGGGATTTGTATAAAACCGTGGACATATCCTACCTACCTTACTACTAAAGTAATTATATTGTTTTGTTTTTGCTTTTGGTGTCACTTCACACTACTTAAGTAAGGTATTTTTATTGGTTAGGTTGGTCAGAACTTTTCATACTTTATTTTTTTTTTTTTTTTTTCAAATCAAAAAAAAAAATAAAAATAAAATGAAGCCCATTACCTTGTCGACTTTGGCTATCTTGCCTGGTGCCTTAGCGCAGACTCTTTACCTTGCAGGAGATTCTACCATGGCTGCTAATGGGGCTGGAGATGGGGATACTAATGGTACTTTCTTTCTCTCCTACCCCTAACCCTTTTTTTTTTTTGCTCTCTTTCTATTTGAGAAAAAAAAAATTTTATAATAATAAGACTAAAGTGGAAGCGATTCAGGATGGGGTCAATATGTCTCCAGCAGCGTCTCCATCGGTGTCGTCAACGATGCCATCGGTGGCCGTAGCGCTCGTTCTTACACTCGCGAAGGTCGTTTCCAGGCCATCGCTAATGTCCTCAAGGCAGGGGACTACGTGGTTATCGAGTTCGGTCACAACGACGGAGGTTCTCTCTCTACCACGGACAACGGTCGAACGGATTGTCCAGGGACAGGTGATGAGACTTGCTCCACCACCTATAACGGGGTTGCGGAGACAGTCCTCACTTTCCCCAAGTATCTGGAAAATGCCGCCCAGCTCTTCTTGAGCAAGGGTGCCAAGGTCCTCATATCGAGTCAGACGCCAAATAATCCCTGGGAAACCGGGGAGTTCGTTTATGCGCCGAATCGCTTTGTTACATACGCGGAGTTAGCAGCTGAAACGGCTGGTGTGGAGTATGTGGATCATGGAGCGTATACTGCGGCCATTTATGAGAGTCTGGGCTATAACACGGTTACCACCTTCTATCCCAATGACCATACACATACTAGCCCTGAAGGTGCTCAGGTGGTTGCGGATGCATTCTTCAAGGCTGTGGTTTGTGGTGGCGTGGCTCTTAGCGATGTCTTGACGACAACTGATTTTGCCGGTAACTGTCTGTAGGAGAGCAATGGGGTATACACTCTACTCTAAAACCTATATGGGCTGGGCTTTCCAGGTGGTATGTTTTGGATAGGGGGGTCCCAATGTATTAAGTACACCGCCAGGAGATCAGACAAAGGGAGAAATTAACCTATATGTGGTATATAAATATTCTCGATCATTCCGGATGATAAAAAGTCAAAACGTCCCAGGACAAATATATGAGAAAGAAAAGAAAAGAAACGAAACGAAAAACAGACTATCGGGCTATGCTGCCGTAAACGCCGGAGACACCCTCAATATAAATTGATAGGCAGTGGTGCAATATATGAGTTTAGGAGGTATCCAATTCCTCAAGTGCTGCCTTCACCAGTCCACGCTTTGCTACACGATTGTAATATTGAGATAGAGAAGGGTAGGCCTTGTCTGATAGTGGCCCTGTCTCCTGCACAATCTCCCTTAGAATAGGCCAGAGAGCGCAGTCGTCAAGAACAAATTTCGGTCCGCCTAAATAGGGATGTTTACCTAGTGACACTTCCCATTCATCCAGCGCCTGAGGTTGTTCATCTTTGTTGTTTTTCCGATGCTCACGCCAGCTTGATAAAAATTCATCGATCTCGGAGAGCTGCTCGCCACCTTCCAGTACCTCAATACCTGGTCGCACTAGCTCCGGTGCCCGTTTTATCAGGTATGTCAGGATCTTAATGTCACCAGTCACTTGAGTCCCATCGGAGTCGGTATACAAAGGCTGTTGGCTCTCTTCACTGTTTTTATCCGATATTTGTGCCACACGAGAATGCATAACGTCATAACGAATACCATTCTCACTCAAGGCAATTGCAATCCGCATATTCGAAACCTTGTCTTGGCCCAGCACCAGTTTGGTCGTTGTAGCCGTAACAAAGTTGACAACATCAAATCCTCCGCCGTAAACAGCATCCCAATCGAACTTGGAAGAGCGGTTCTCATCGCCAAATGCGCGAATCAGTCTCTCTGTTTCTTCTGCGTCGCCATGAATCACAGGATTGGCCGCATTTTGAAGCTTTGACACAGCACCTTGACCCCAGATGGTATCACCTGTGGGGTTCAAGAAAGTGCCAATATGACGGAAGGTGAGGGATATTCGTTGACTCCCATAGGCTTTTTCCTCTACTGTTTTCTCGGACTCCTGACGCTTATCGGCCTTAATACCATGTATCCAACGAGTATTGGTCTTTTCTCCCAATATAAATAAGGACTCATGGGGCATAGGAATGCGTTGGGTTACTCTCCCAGTACCTTCTGCCAGCTCCGATCCCTTTTGGCGAAGAATCATTACCCGTTTAGCCCCAAGGCTGACGTTACAAATCGATGAGCAGCGGACAATGTCAAGTGTCTTATCAGAATGGTCAGATATACGATCCTGCCCGTCCCGATAAAGTTGAACTAGTACGTGATTGAGAGGATGCTTGAGAATACGCTCCACAATCACGCGCACTTGATCCACCATAGATGTGAAAGGCTGTAGTGGAGGTGACTCATCCGCTGGATGGCGATAGATTGGTATTGAGCCGTCGGCTAGAGGCTTGCCTTGGACGGCAACCAGACGAGGCACTTGGCCAGACATGTGGTACATCTTCTGCCACGCAACTTCGTCACGGATCTTTTCAAAAGCATACTCGGGTAGATCTAGGTCGTAAATGATACGGGAGTCGCCCTCACCGATCACATCACCGGGCCGACAAACATCCTGTGTGGGTTTAGACTTTCTGACTGGTCGGGGAGGGGCTGGTTCGGCCTTCTGATCCGGCCGCCTTACGCGGCGAATTTTCGTACGTACCATCATATTTGGGGTATTAGAAGACTTCGACCCGCTGTCTGTTCTGCTATAGCGAGAGCGATCTCGGCCACGAGTCAAGCTAGCAAGTTCCAGCAGGTCCTCATTCTCGCCGTCGGGGGTTTCGGATAGGATATCGTCAAGTCTACGGCGTCGCCCACCTGAAGCTTCGGGGCTTCCTTCTGCAGGGCTCGGTGCACTGTCCGGTTTAACATCTAGTTCTTCCAAAACTCCTTCAATTCCAACTGGGGAGGCGGCTTGTGCAGGTCTAGTTTCTCCCTTCTGCGCGATATGATCTGTTTCTTGCCAATCAAGCTCCTCAAACAGCTCGTGTGAGCTGATTCCATTGGCCCCGAAAACATCCGCCATGCGCCGCATTGACTCTTCGTGACGAGGAAAGCTACGGAATCCCAGACAGTCTTCGATTAAAGTCACAGAGAACCCGTGACGAACAGCGTCGACCACAGTAGCGTAGACGGAGGCGTTGGAGAGAGAACCACAAAGGTAAAGTTCAGTTATAAACCGCGTACGAAAAGAAAGGACAAGACCCGGAGATTGCAAAGCAGAATACTCTGATTTTTCAATCAGCATATCCGAGTCGGTATTTATAGCTGCGAATATTGGCGCGGGAAACTGGGCACCAGGTGATTGAGCTTGGCAGCACTGTGGCGAGGTGACTGAAAGAAAGGCCTCCTCGTCTACCGGGCCATCAAGTTCATCATCATCAGCCTGAGAATGTTTCTTCTTCTCCGCGCGCCCTACGACGACCAGCTCTTGGCCATCCGCAGCAATACGAGGTCGGGGTGAGTCATAATACGAACGGATCCAGACAACATCTCCGACAGTACGGAAAGCGTTAGCGAGCTGTGGCAGAGTATCAAGGAAATCTGCAGTGTTTGAAACATAAAGCGCACCGTTAGGACGGAGGAAATCGTTCTGAAAGTCGAGAAGAAGAAGAGCTTTTCGGGTTTGGATTCGGGGCAGATTCCCGAGTGCGGAGAGGAAATTCATCGTGATCTACACATGGTAAGGCAGAGAGGGAGGGGCTGCTGCTGACAGGGACCGATGAGGGGTATGAGGGAAAACCCAAAACAAAAATAAAGGGGGGGGAGGGGGGTTTTCAGCTTTGACTGGCGGGGAAAATTGATCAGAAGATAATTTTAGCTCAGGTGGAGGCTCAAGAAAACAAGATCAATACTGTGTGTGTGTAAACAATCAGCCAGTGAATAAGGGGGACTGACAAGGATAGGTAGTGTGAAGAAATGGTATAAGAATAATAATCAAACAAAGCTAACAGACACTGATGGCGGGAGGGGAAGAGGACAAGGGGTAAGGGAGGTGTTGATGAAATAAGCTGCAGGGGAAGGGATCATGGGAAAGAAAAAAGAACGGGCTGAAGAAGACAGATAATAAGTTGTTAGTCCATCTTTTATTTGTGGTGGTGATTTTGGTACTTTTGCGATGTCCCTTATTTTCGGCGTTATCGATGGGGGGAGGGGCTTTGACGCCTCAGGCACCCACGTCATCTGCTTCGTGGACCATGGCACCCTCTCACTTTGCTTCGATGGGATTCCATCCATTGTACAGGAACAGGGAAAGGGAGACCTTTTAAGCTCATTCTATCCGACAGGAGAACCGCTTGCGGTATGAATAGTGTATAAGAGGCACCTGGAAATGTTGAATTAGGCGTGTTTACCTTATAGTCTGTCGCTTCTTTCCGCAATCGAGATATATATATAGCCCCAGCAAGCAAGTCACCTCACATGAACAGAAATCTATTTAGAAAACGATTATATACGTTCTAGCTAACTCTGATCTCACAATAGCCCGTCGAATACAATATTGTATCAGAGCGCCTGCATCCTGAAGTCTAACAAACCTTCCATATGATCCTGGGAGGTCTTTTCTACAAGAGCTATTGTGTTTCTTGAATGTGAGGTTATAAGGGTAGACAGACTTGCTCTCTATCCTGAAATATAACGATATTGATTTCATCATTATAACTAGCAAACGGTACGATATATGTCATGCTACGTGAAGGCAATAGGTATGCGGAGAAAGATATGGAGTAGTATTTCTATCGTCAAGGCATTTCTACGTCTGTAATTTCGAGGTGCTCTGCAATTCTCTGAGTTCATCAGCTCTGAGCCGGCTTTCGGATCTAACTAGTCGGCTGTTTCCCTCCAATTTAATCCCCGCTAGGTCGGTAGCTGGAGCGGGACCGGAAACACCGTTGAAGGCAGCTCGCCTGTATCCTCCTGCCAATTTGTCAAATATGGAGAAATATTTAGGGTGGGGGCATTCTCCACAGCCGCTGAAATGCCATTAAGTTGTTTAATGATTTGCAGCTCAGCTATTCGTGGTTAGTGGGGAATGAATCGTCCATTGCTCGATCGATGGCAGCTTTGTCGAACCAGGCGCTGTCGATGATTCGCTTGCGCTCTCAATCAGGGTATTAAGGTTTGATCGCTGTGGACGATCCTGTGCATATCCCTAGAATGGTGATCAGGGGGGCTCCCTTCAGGAATTAACAAATGCAGGGCGTATCGATATAATACAATCATCGCTAGCACTTTCCCCGTACATCACGTCATCACCTCATCTAGGTACTTAGTTGAGATAATTCCACTGCTTGAGGCCACTGCTGAGATCCCGAACTTAGCTCTCTAGGCCTGAATAGATTAAAAAAAAAAAAAAAAGAAAAAGAAAAGGGGGGAGAGGAGAGGGAAGAGTCAATTGAGTATCTACAACTGGTCCAAGCCCCCACCCTGGAATGAGGATGGACCTGACAATTTTCCAACAAAGCTTCGGAGTTCTTACCTATTCCTAGGGGAGATCACTTGACTGACTGGCGACAACGAGCGTTTTGCAAAGGCCCATCTACGGGAGTTTAGGATAATTAGATTAGTTGAATCTCCGTTTGAGGGTGGAGTTGAGTGTACGGAGATGGCGGCTGAGTCCGATAACCACCTTAGGCATCGAGAGTCGGACTAGCTTCTCCCACACTGGGGCCCAGAGAGCAAACCATGGTTCCTCCCCCAAGTAAGAGTCATACCCTAATGGTATGAATAATATGTCTATTTTTGTTGCTAATGCTAATGGTGTCTCGGGGGTTCTTTGCATCAATATTGATAATAATAATAATAATAATAATAACATTGAGTCAATTGCATTGATGAGGGTAGTATTGGTGGGTTGGTAGTTATACCTTGTGTGTAGAGAAATTGAGTTGTGTAATTATTTAGGCAGGTAATATTTCGTAGATGAAAACGGATGGATGGACTGGAATGATAGACATCGCCTCGTCCTACCGAATCGAGCAAGATATTTTTCTCCTTCTTTCCTATCATCTCGTCTCTGGTGGAGTTTCAATTGCATCGTGAATTGATAGAGCAACTCTGGACTCTGGAGATGAACTCCGGACTCCGTGGAGGACGAGCTTTGTAGCCCCATTTAGCAGGTATCCCTGTATGGATACCTTAATTATCTGTGACGAGAGCAGCCAACCAATCAGAGTCAATTAATCCGACATCGGCCGGGGAGTGTCAGGACAACTCCGGATCACGTGCTCACCCCGGCAAGATTCCTCGCCCGCAGCAACGAGTTTATAACCGTCTCCGCTCCCTGCCATTAAACTTTTTTTTTTCTTCTCTCTTCTCTTTCTTCTTCATCCATTCCCATCTCAATTCCTATCCAATCTCTTTCCCTCCCCCCTCTCCTCTCTTCACACCCCATCCTCTATTCACAATGGCTGCTCGTGGATTTGCCCGTTCTCTCCGTCTGGCCCGTGTCGCCGCCCCCCGATCCGTCATCTCCGCCGCTCTCCCCCGGCCTGCCCTTGCTAAGGTTGCTACCCGCGTGACCGGCTCCGTCACCCCCGTCCGTGGAATCAAGACCATCGACTTCGCTGGTACCAAGGAGACCGTCTACGAGCGTGCTGATTGGCCCCGTGAGAAGCTCCAGGAGTACTTCAAGAATGATACTCTTGCCCTCATCGGTTACGGATCCCAGGGTCACGGCCAGGGTCTGAACCTCCGTGACCAGGGTCTCAATGTGATTGTTGGTGTCCGTAAGGATGGTGCTTCCTGGAAGGAGGCCATCCAGGATGGCTGGGTTCCCGGCAAGAACCTCTTCGACGTCAACACTGCTATCGAGAAGGGTACCATTGTCATGAACCTGCTCTCTGATGCTGCCCAGAGTGAGACCTGGCCCACCATCAAGCCCTTGATCACCAAGGGCAAGACCCTCTACTTCTCCCACGGTTTCTCCCCCGTCTTCAAGGATCTCACCAAGGTTGAGGTCCCCACCGATGTTGATGTCATCCTCGTTGCCCCCAAGGGTTCCGGCCGTACCGTCCGCACTCTCTTCCGTGAGGGCCGTGGTATCAACTCCTCCATTGCCGTCTACCAGGACGTCACTGGCAACGCCAAGGAGAAGGCTATTGCCATGGGTGTTGCCGTCGGCTCTGGTTACCTCTACGAGACCACCTTCGAGAAGGAGGTCTACTCCGATCTGTATGGTGAGCGTGGCTGCCTTATGGGTGGTATCCACGGTATGTTCCTTGCTCAGTATGAGGTTCTCCGTGAGCGTGGCCACAGCCCCTCTGAGGCTTTCAACGAGACCGTTGAGGAGGCTACTCAGTCCCTTTACCCTCTGATTGGTGCCAATGGCATGGACTGGATGTACGCTGCTTGCTCCACCACTGCTCGCCGTGGTGCCATTGACTGGTCTGCCCGCTTCAAGGATAACCTGAAGCCCCTCTTCAACGAGCTCTACGACAGCGTCCGTGATGGCTCTGAGACCCAGCGCTCTCTGGATTACAACTCCCAGAAGGACTACCGCGAGAAATACGAGCAGGAGATGCAGGACATCCGCGAACTCGAGATCTGGCGTGCTGGAAAGGCTGTTCGGTATGTTTCTTCCATTTCCTCAATATAAAAACCTCATATGAAACAATAACACTAACTTTGATTATAGCTCCCTCCGCCCTGAGAACAAATAGATTTAATGTGATGTGTATCAAAAGGGTTTGGAAAAAAAAGTTACGAATGTACTATGATTAAATTTTTTTTTTCGTTATATAATAATAAGAATTTTCTTTCAAGTTCAACTTTTCCCTCCCTTTTCTTTTCTCTTAAAAAAAAAAAGCTCTCTCTCTCTTCTATCCAATATGCACCCCACGGGCGAACTCGACCTTGCGTTGAAATAACTGCATAAATGACTCACATTCGGCATGTTCCGACCATATCACGTAAAATTTGCTCTCAATTGCAAATACGCAATGGTTATCATCGGCTCAAAATTATAACTACTCCACTCCGTCCCCGCTCACCTATCTATCTACCCAGCTATTATCTCTCTTCCCCTCTATGATTATTCAAGACCTTTTGTCAACACCTTCATCATAATTTAGTAACTTCCTTCTCTCCCTTTCTCCGGAATAATACACGCTGCATAGAGAAAAAGAAAAAGAAAGAAATAAAAAAAAAAAAATAAAAAAAAAAGGATCCTAGATTAAATAACCAAAACAAGTTTAACAAAAATATGTCTACAAAACAAGAATTATCAACCCTCCCAACCCCATCCTCAATTCAAGCCGCCCATATTCTCATCTCCCCATACATCCACCGCACTCCACTCCTAACATGTCAAACGTTGAACAAACTCGCCTCAACGCCTCAATCAACCGCATCCCTTATCGGAACGTCGGATGAAGAAGGGCTGTCTTCTTCTACCCCTGCGAATCCTCGGATTCGTTTCTTCTTCAAGTGTGAGAATTACCAGCGTATTGGGGCCTTTAAGGCTCGGGGCGCTTTTCATGCTTTACTCCGTTTGATTGAGGAACGTGGGGAGGAGGAGGTTAGGAGTCGAGGGGTTATTACGCATAGTTCTGGTTTGTTTTCGATGACCTATATTTCTTATTATGGTGGAAAGGAAGAAGGAGATAAAAAGCTAATAATAGGATAATGTGGAATGTGTAGGAAACCATGCGCAAGCCCTTGCTCTAGCAGCTTCAACACTGAAGGTCCCGGCTTACATTATCATGCCTCGGATCAGCACACCGAATAAGATTGCGGGGACGAAATCACACGGCGCCGAGGTGATATTTAGTGGGTCGACGAGCGATGAGCGCGAAGCGGTTGTTGCAGAGGTCCAGGCCCAGACGAATGCCATCCTTGTCCCGCCATATGACGATTTCAATGTTATCTGTGGACAGGGAACTGCAGGCTTAGAGCTATACGAACAGTATCGCGATCTCATAGCCTTGGAGAATGGTAAAGAGGGGGCCCAAGGGAAACAGAGAGAATTAAATGCGGTCATCACTCCAATTGGGGGTGGAGGGTTGAATTCGGGTGTTGCGACGTTCTTTTCGGATAAGAAGACAAAGGTATTTGGGGCCGAACCTAGCTTTGAGGGTGCCGATGATTGTCGAAGGGGGTTGGAGAGTGGGGAGAGGGTCGTGAGTGTGAAGACATTAACGATCGCGGATGGGTTGCGGACGCCCGTTGGTGTGCTAAATTGGGAGGTGATTTCGGATAAGAGCAAAGTTGCAGGCGTTTACTCAGTGACAGAGGATCAAATTAAGAGCGCCATGAAGTTGGTGTTAGAGCGGATGAAGGTAGTTGTGGAGCCGAGTGCAGTGGTTGGTTTGGCAGTTTGTTTGTATAATGAGGAGTTTCGGCGTATGGTGGAAAGCGAAGCGCCGGAGGATGGTTGGGATATCGGCGTTGTTTTTAGTGGGGGAAACACGTCAGTTGAGGCTATTACAAAGTTGTTTAGTTAGTTGTCAGGGTGCCCAAGCAGGTATAAATAATTCAAGGAGAGAAAAGTTACATCAGGTATAACCTGTTAGAACATTACACCATCTTCTTGAACGTAAAAGATAAATCTCCCCCCGTGTCTTTTCACTCCCTCTATGACCCCTCGCGGCCAATCCTGACATCCAAATCCATTCACCCATCCCACATATTTCCCTTGTTGAACTACCCGCTGCCGTAGAGGCGCATCTTGCTGACTCTCATGCATCGTCATAGCAGTTGGAAACGGACGAACGGCCTCTCGCTGAACAACAAGACGCAAAGTTGGGAACAAGCCCCAAGGGGCGGGAAGAGGGGTTCGGAGGGCAGGTAAGTTTGGCAATGCAATATCAGATGGATTGTACGCATTATAGTTATTATGGCTGCTATTCTCTGTCGACCTGCCCGCCCAGGAGACAACAGTATAAACCACAATACAATCGAAGAGCCTCTGTAAGCGCTTTAAAGTCGCGACTATATCAGCATACAGATCTGCAAGGTAGAAGCTCTGTTTCTGACGCCGCTCGCGCTCAATGTCAGCTGCGGGCCGGCCAATGTCCTCGATACGCGCAATTTCATCTCGCAACTTGTCCTGCCACAAGAAGGCAGATGCACTATCTATAAATATAGCGTGGAGTGGTCTGTTGGAGGATGAATGTCGGGAAATATCGAGAAGATAGGTATCCAATGATTGGAGTGTGGTTAGGAGAGACAAAGAAGACTGTGGCCGGAATACGTGAATGTGTTTTAGAGATGAAGTAATCAACGCCTCAAGTGAAGTGGTGTTGGTAGTGTCTGTTTCTGGTAAACCTCGACGCTCGCTATTTGTGTGGAGTGCCCTTTGGACAATTCCTAAAGCTATAGTCCGGAGACGCTCTGCGTCGAAGCGGTCATCTATGTCTATGAAGACGACAGCAGAGTTATGGCCATTTAGTGGGGTGTCATTAAATCGGGACGGTAAGACAGCAAGAGCTGCAAGATAATAAAGAATCTGAGTCTTTCCTGCCGCAGACGAGGTGCTCAAGATTTCAACAACAGGGTCTATGCGATTGCTATAAACCAGCGGCTGGGTAGAGGCCTCCAGATGGCCAAGTTCAGCTCCTTCTGGTTCGTGTAGAGATCTATCTAGGGGATTTGGAGGAATTCCTTGTTCAGCTTGAGGCTGATTTGGGGACTGAATGGAAATCGACACCGGCGTAAAGGCCGCTAGTAGCTCATTGAGGGGCGCAATGCCCAGAAGATGGCTTTGTAGAAGTCTACTTTGAACAGTTTCATGGTATAAAGCCCGTAGGTCATGCAAAAGCTCGGCAAAATTAGCATTAATGCAAATCAAACAAAAGAACTCAAAGAAAAGGAAAATAAAAAATACCTCGTCTAGTCCCTCTTCATGCACCTCCTGAAGTAGCTTCCCCCCGAAACTAGCAGCCATACATAGATCCAGTCTATTCTTCTTGTTGGGGGTTCCTAAGGCCCCATCTCATGACAAAAAAGATGGGAATCTGGTGGCAGTTGGAGACAGGCGAAAAGTAGGGATATTAGAAATCTCTAGTCACCAGCCATTGTTCTACAACATGCTATAATTTAATTGAAAGTTAACAGGAAGATGAGGACGGATAGATACACAGATATCTAGGTTGGGAGTAGCTAGTTACTGGTGGTTGTTGAGCTCCGAATAATTGTTCCGTCCCTCCAAATTACCTTCTTTTTCTCTTTCGTCATCTTCCAATTCCTCTCTCCCTCCCAGCTAGATTTAACTCCGATTCTTCCTCCCCGAACTACACCTATATAAATTATAGAATTTCATCGCTTTCGCTCGGCCTACGCACCAAAACAAGCAAATCCCACGGGATGGCCCCTCTCGTCCCCGTTTTCTCCGCCGAAACCCTTCCAGATCACGTCAATGTTGTTTCCAGGAATTTCCAGGAAAAGCGTCGTAAGGGAGGAGCTGTGGACTTGGAAAAATGCAAGCTTATGGAAATGGTGCAATATTCCTGTAATCCACCCCAGGATGGGATTCCCAAGCCAGGTGTAGTGGTCTGCAAGCCCGTGGTGAGGCTATTCAGACGGTAGGTGCCAATCCCGTTAGCATTGAGTAATGGGTGTTTCGCGTGGCTAACACTTAGTCTAAGGTGTGCGAGTGGCTTGACTGTCGAAACCACTTCTTGGGAACCTATTAGACAAGCGGAAGAAGATGCAAAGCGTGAGCGTGAACGGCAGGCCGCGAAGGCTTAACGCAAGACATCGATTACGTCTTTGGAGTTCTAGGGAGCATAGAGTCTGGTGTTCTGGGTTTACATCAAGCAAATGTTACTGCTTCATGGCAATGACTTCAAATTATGCTTCATGGGTATCTTCTCGGCTATGCTAGAAATAAAGGTTTAAAAAAGAAGGGAATCCAAAAAAAAAAAAAAACGCCCCCGACGCCACTTTGCAACTCGTCGCTCATGTGCTTACCCAGCTGTCGACTCTTGATAATTCCTGGGTATTTTTAGCACCAGCTGGTTTATCCTCTATTCTGCGCCTCCCTGATGCTGCAGTCCCGCGCCAAAGCTCCCTTTCACAATTGATTATAGGTGGAAGCTCTATTCCAAGCACCCCCTTAGTTCGGGAAGACTTCAATTCCACTTCGGGCGGTGGTGCGCCAGAGTCAATTTCCATAGCATTAGTGGGAGCAGTTGCAGCCTTCGAGGCCTTCTTCGTGAGCGTTTTGATCGTCTTCTCAAACATGCTATCAAGACTTTCCATTCTTCGGCCCCATTGTTTCTTGTCGCGACCCGAGGCTCCCAACTGGTTATCCTTGTATGCGGCTCGAGCAAGCTTGCGCAATGCCTCCTCCCCATGCCTTCCATCCTCTGCGGCGCGCTCCCTGATTGTTCGCGGATCGTTTTCTCGCTCGGTGAACACGGGCGTGTGGCGGTAGGTATGCTTGCTCGGGAACTCTGGAAAATGTTTGGGAATGTATGGACTTCGGACGCGGTCATCTTCACCACTTAATTGCGGACCAAATGACAGGAGACTGGTACTGAAAAATTCTTTCTCGGGAGGGGGGCTCGGTAGCAGAGTTGGGGTCGGCTCTATCTTCGGTCGCGGTTGTAGCTGAGGAAGGAGCTCGTGTACGGGCAGAGAGTGTCTCTTCAAAGCATATTCAAAGTCCTGAGGTATAGGCTGTAGGCGTCGGCTCGAAAGCATTGATTCGCGCACGTACGATGCGAATTTTAAAAGATCTGTTATACTTGTCAATTTACCCTATTCTATTACTGTCCCCCATCCATCTACACAACACAACGTACACTCTTCTGCGGCAAGTCGGAAGCTTTCCAAGGCAGCTGGGTCAGCCAAGTCAAACCCAGTATCCCGTAGCGACATCCCAATTGAGCGATTCATCATGTGGTCAACGTAGGCATCATCGATAATCGCAGGCTCCAGAAGGCCCGGCTCGACGGGTCTCTGCAACCGGTGACGGCGATGGTAGGGGCGCTTGAGTCGTTTGGCGTCCGGTCCAACCGGCTGCTCGGGCAGCGACGAGGATGACCGCTTCACAGCTGGCTCAGAGGGGAGCATGTCGCGGGTGGGGGAAGGGAGGGGGGCGGGGGGTGTTTGGTTGAAGAAGTGATTCACCAAAAGGGCAGATGGTTATGATGGACAAACAGCTACCTAGTGCACGTGATGTTTTATGGTGCCTGAGGCAGAGTTTATCACAAGGTCGAAATTATCAATGACTGGGAACATGCTAGAGAAATTGGAAAAGGGGGGCGGAGGTGGTTTAATAAAAAATAATTGATCTTATATCGTGTCTTTTAAAATATTTCCTTCTTTACCTTCCCTAAAATGTCTCGAAAATTACATTATTTCAAGCTTGATAGAATATAGTACCTAGTTGAGATTGTGATCGTACTATTCTCAGCCAGTCAGGCCACTCAGAGCGGTCGCTTACTGTCCGCGCCGGATCGGAAAGCTTCACTTCGACTTGAACGCCCAACATCACCACTCGCTTTCTTTCTTTTTCTTTTCCCCCTCCACCTACCCAACCACCACGCAAAGTAGACCTTTTCTCTGCTGAACCCGTTTTTAATCGGTTTCTTCTACTCCTTTTCGCATAAAATCGTCACAATGTCTGCCGCCGTCGCTCCCATCACCGGCGTACGTTTCTTCCATCCCCACCATTCTTGAACCCTACCCATGACTCCCAAGCATCATCCAATTGACTAACAATTTTTTCTTCTTTGGGTATACAGATGCTCCGCCGCAGCCTGGTCCTCGATCTGAGCACCGCCTTCGGTGAGTTCCAACAACCCCCCATTCTACGTCACCATCAGCTTCACCCGAACCAGCTATCGACAAAAATTAGACATGACCATCAATGTCATGTCGGAGCGCCGGAAACCCTCAATCTCCCTCCAATATAGACATTAATATGTGCAATTGAAATGCTCCATGGGTGCAAGAGATGGATTCGCCCATTTATTCCAGGGTATCAGCTTACTGACCTGCGCTATCTCTCACATCATAGGTTTCGGTACTACCTTCGGCTACCTCTGGTGGTACGGTATGTATTAGTCGTGTCTCTCCTTCTTCTATTTCCCAATCAAAACGATTGTCATTGATATCCACTCCTCCTCTTTCTATATAATCTTGGTCGCTAAACTCTTACTCATTCAGGTTACCACCTTCCCCGCGTCCGCGCCCGTGACAACTACTACACCCGTCTCGAGCAGGAGCGTGCCGCCGGCCAGGCATAAATGCGTTCCTAGCTATGCCTTCTCCCTTCCTCTCTTTCGAACTCCGCCGATTATATAGCTCTCAGTCTCTCGGGCTCCTCCAACCGTTCCAGCAACATCCATATGGTATATTCAGTGTTTCAAAGTAGCCTCTTGTTTTCTAGGCTCCGGGTCGGTCTCGTCGGATAGTTTGATTGGTTGATTGATTGATTGATATACAAGAAATTCGCGGGGCTAGTAAAGAGGAGAAAGGAGAGAAATAAATGTTAGAATATCTACCGATTGTTACAATTATGTCTTCCTTTTTTTTTCTTGGCTGGTGCTTTGTCGGTTGTATATACATTTGTACTCCGAATATCGGGTCTACGATACTACAGTATTTTTACTCCGACCTGGTATGGCTTGTGTCCTATGTACCCATTGTAATTTGTAGGCCTTTTTCGTGAGACGCTCCAGTTCACCAACGAACACAAACTCAGAATAGACTATCTCCCACACGCGCGCGAGTTCATATCCATTTCATTGCATTCATCAGGGAATCTATCCAGTCGCTAATATAATAATCAATAAAAGAAGAGGCATGACATGGGTACTAGCATCCATCTCATACTTCCAAGTCATCCTCGCCCGTCTCATATTACAGACCTCTCTCTTTTCGTTTCTCCATAACACAACCACACTCCAGGCAAACACGCTATATACCTGAGTAGTCTTTTCTCTACCCATCTCATTATTCCTCAACCATGCATAAAGGGAGGAGAAGAGAAAGGGAAAGAAAAAAAAAAATCCAGCTCTTGGTCCAACGTGTGCAAAATCCAACAAGAATATTTCCTTCCAAACAAGGCCGCTCACAACGGGAGGGGGTTTAGAAAAAAAAAAAAAGGGGGGGGGGGAGGTGGAAACAAAAAAAAAGTCAAAAAAGGGAGGGGCGAATATTTTTGATAGATAGAACCTTCTCATATCTCTTTTCTCTCTTTCTCTGTGACCCTCTTTTTGTTTTCTTTTATCGCATAACATTGTCGAAGTGTACACCTCTGACAGTGCCTCCAGCCATAGATGTCCGAACATTGCGCTTAAACATATCCCTATTCTGTCGTAGATCATCAGCTGCTTCTTTATTGAGTGGGTCGGAGGCGTTGGGTTCAAGGAAAAGGAACTAGAAGATAGGTATAAATATTAGTGTACTCCCTTTATTTCGATTTCCCTCATCAATATAATAGTTCAAGGAGATTCGAACTAGGTGTCAAGAGAGGGAGTCCAGAAAAAGGGGGCGGAAAGTTTTTAAGGGGGAACAAACCTGCATGCCCACAATGACAGCGTTCAAATTCAAAACGGGTTTCCAATCCTCCCTAAGAATATTCAAACAAACATTCCCTTCTAGGTCGATATTCGGATGATAGATCTTTTGCGTGCATTTCACCTTGGGCGGATCATGTGGGAAGTTCTGGTTGACGACAAAACTGAAATGAAATGAGCCACCTTTATACATGCCCTCATCTGGTTCGATTGTCAAAGTGAAGTTGAGAATGTCATCGGGGTTCGGGAAGGTCATTTTCATTGTGCTGCCGAGAGTGAGTTCTTGGAGGTCTAAATTTTAATAATATGTTAGTTTATTATTCTCCTTTTTTTCCATTCCCTTTTTGAAAAAAAAAAAAAAAAAGAAATGTACATGGAAAAGACAAGACACGGGAAAGTAGCCAGAAGATGGGGTGCATGAGACAATATTCAAACGAAAGAGAGAGAGAAGGGGGGGGAGGTATAGCGACCTCGTTGAACGCGCAACTGAGCTGCCGTAACCTTCTTCTTCTTCTTCCCAGCAGCTCCCTCCGCATTTTCAGCTTGTTGCTGTTGTTGTTTCTGTTGCAGTTGTCCGTCAGTATCTTTGGCCTTCTTTTGTCTGAGAAAACAGGACAGACGGTGGTGCACTGCACCCAAATGGCGATCGCCGGGTTCTCGTTTGGAAGGAGAAGGTGATAAGTCCATACCATCGACCATATTTTCAACATCTTGAGTAAAAGTCACTGGGCAGCACTATTTGAATAATATGATGAGAGAAATCAAGAAGGGAGAGGAAGGGCCGGAGGACTATCGTGAAAACACCGGTCAAGCAGTTGCGGAGAGGAGGGGTAGCCTAATATATGGGCGGGGTGAAAAGAATGGAAGCCGTTGGTGCTCTTCTGCTATATTTTTTGCCACAAGAGCTCCGCCAAAGGAGCAGGTATAGTTATTAGGCAGATGTTAGCTTGAGAATTATATTGGGAGTACAAGAATCCGTAGGGAGGATACAATAGTAAGGCTGGGCTTTGCAGATAGAACGAGCGGGTGGAGCCGTCAGGCCTGACGCCATTGGATCTAAAAGCAGAGATAAAGTACTGCCTACCTCACTGCACATATATACCACTCAGGGCTTTTTGCTACCTAACTAGTACACCAAATTACTAGGAGCTCTATCATCATTGCCAAGTCATACTTATATAAGAATCATGATGTGAATAGTAATAATAATAACAAAATATAGTAAAACTGTCTCAACAAAAAATAAATCACACCTTTGATGCTTCCTATTTATTCTAGCCGCTAGGAGTCTACAAAAACATCAGAGTCCCGCAGCCTCTGTTCAAACATGAAAAAACCCAGTGAGTGCAGTAAATAAATGGAAGAGCAATAAACAGATAGAATACAAAATTGCAACAAAAATGTGCCAAGAAAAACTCCCCGAAACCCTACAAACCTTTCATTTGCAAGGTGCCTTTTTCTTCACTCTTCATTAAAATAAATCAAGGAAAAAACCGCTTCTACCGACGGGCAAAGCAGCACATGAGACCTGTTTTACCCAGGAACCAACAACATCCAAGGAAACGGATGAGCGCAACAACAGCATTAGACCACAGAAGGGCTTGGAAGAAACGTGAGGTACGCTCGGTAGCAGAATTCTACAGACGTTCGTTAGCAGGTTTCCAAAATAGCTGGATGCAGGAAGGCAGGAAATAAACATACGGTAAAGCCAAACTTATCGAGGCCATCACTGGTAATGGCAACCGCAAGCAATCCATTGCTGAAAATCCAGAAAGTCACGAGTCGGGTTCGGAAACTCTTGTACGAGTCATCCAATGTCTTCTCCTCCTTTTCCACGGGGGGAACATAAGGTGTCAGGGCACGCTTAACGGTTGCTTCGAACTGACTATCAATGTCGGCCTGAGGCTTGTCAATTTCCTCGATAACTGCATCCTTGCCTCCCTCCTTAGTGGTTTTGGCGGAGGGGAGAGCATCTGCCTTGTCGGCACCTTTGGTACCCCACGAGACATCATGCCAATTGCTGAAAGCATAAACATTGAGGATATTGATATAAGACGACTGGACACACATGTATGCAGGGAATGAGGTAAACATGTGCCAAGGATCCAGATACATGAACGAGGCAATAAAATAGAGACCGAAGGTTGCAGCGAGAGCAATGATAATAATACCAGCACCGGAGGATGCGAAGAATGACTTGAGAAACTCGCCCACGCCATCCTTTGTGTTGAAATCAATGGCATCGTCGCTTGTGAAGGCACGGACCACCAGGTACAACGCATCAACAACGACGTATACCTGGATGATACCGAAAGCCACGAAAGACGCAAGGTATGAAAACTTTGATCCCTTCGGACGATTACCCAGAGCGAGGATGAACTGGAGGAGCAAGAAGGCCAAGTAGAGGTATTTCACGATGGTATTCACGATGGGAGTTGCGTCTTTACCGAATGGAAACCCGGTGTCGCCATTGCTGTCATTTGGTGTACCGACCAAGTCCATAATGACCGTAGTAGTAAGCCAATAAGATGCTGTAATAAATAAGAATTAGATAATACGATTGGTGATAAACCGAGTCTAGGGAATGTTTCTTACCCAGAGAAAACCATGTGAGGATAGTTGTGAACACATTATACAACATTTGCACATGGAGGAAAAACATTCGAACAATGTTATGACCGCTCTTGTACATGCGACCAAAATGCATGAGTGAATAGATACCAGCTGCAAAAGAGCCGTTCAGCCAACGGCGACGCTGAGAAATGAACTCGGGAGCACCCTCTGGCACATCAGTTTCACCCTTGGATGCCTTGACATAAGTCAAATGCCACTTTGAGCCAGCCTTGGCCACAAGCTCGAAACAAAGAATTCGATCTTCGGCCAAGAACATGTTCTTCTTAAAGATATTCATGCCCTCAATACCCTTCTTTCCAAGCTGCTTAGACAAGGTATGATCACCATGGAAATACTGCTCCAGTGGTCGGCCCATAATCGCACGGAAACGATAGGCAGAGAAAGCACCAGGCAACACACTAACATATCCAAACGAACTTTCCAAAGGCTTGTCAAGAATGTTACTGATCTTGTACTCGAAGTTTTGAGCTGCAACCAATGGGTTGATCAAGTTCTTCCACCCCTTGCCCAACATGGCGTGGATTTCACCACAAGAGCCGCCAAGATCCTTATCATTGTAGAAAGCCTCCCAAAGGTATAGCAGGGATTTGGGACCGGGCTTTGTACCAGCGTCAAGAAGAATACAAACCTCTGGGTTTAGAATACGACCAAAAGCATTAAAAAGCCATCGGTGGGAGTTGATTTTTTTGCTATTCTTTTGTTTGAGGCAGAACATCATCTGCACGGGAGGAAGTGTGCTGGGACCATCGTCGGTCGGGCGGATAAGCTGCTGGTTCGGGGTGACAGAGAGTTGTGTCGTGTATTCGAACTAGGAGAGGTTAGTCAACTTAATTGATCGCATCTAGGTTACCGAATATGACACGTACAACGTGAGCCACAGTCTCTTTGCCATCAACATCGCGCTTCATCACGCCGTCCTGGTAAACACCGATTGTGGCCAGAACGTCCAAGACATCCTTATCGCAAGGATCGATACCATCAAATACCAGGCAGACCACGATCTTTTGCCAAGCAGGACCACCCTTGTTCCAGAACTCTGACTTCTTGAGATTTACAATCTCGCGAATGTTCTGCATGACGCCATGTAAGGTACGGGCGGTGAGGGTTTTGTCCTCATTGTAGTAGGTAATAGCGATGAGAAGCTCTGTGTGTCTGTTATACATAGCAGGTCGAAGGTTGTAACCATTATGAAGAGTGAATTCGTTAGGGTCGCAAGTCGCAGCAGTATCTAGGCTCAACATTAACTCCTACTTTCTTATTGTAATCTCGTCTCCTTCATTGGCTCTTTCCCTGAAAGGCTGCACTTACATCGCATATGGGTAAATTCTTCGCTTCCACCTTCCAGATCATTTCTGTACCTAGCCTGAACCGCATTTTGAATGGCACTAGGAACGGGGTAATCTACACTCAGGACGGAACCCTGAACCAGCTTAACTTTTCGGGTTGCATAGCGACGCAAGTTACCGCCGCCAGTGCCAGCACCACCGGGGGCCTGTCGCTGCCTCCAGGCTTCGGTTGACGAGGTTTCGCTTCGAGCATAGGGAGACGCTACACGTCCCGGGACACCGAAAGCAGCTGCGGGATTCTCTGAGTGGCCGGAATAAACTGATTGATTGCCGCTATAGGGATCGTGATAAGCAGCCTCCGGAGCATAAGATTCGGTCAAACTGTATCCAGAGGTAGGTCGCGCGGGCGACAGGGCACGCTGGTTGGGGTCATCGAATGGACCGGCGAAAGGGCTCTGCTGGCTGGATAGAAGGCCCCTGGAAGCTTCTTCTTCGTACTAGAAACAGGTTCGCGTCGTCTTAGTATACGGATTTCAAATGTAACGGTCACTCTAAGGGGCGCTAAACTCACAGAACCGTGACCTAGATCTTGAAGTCGGTGGTTTTCATCATAATGCCCACCCGGTGACTGGGAACCAGACCCTTGGTAGGCCATGGTGTGAAAGTATTATTAGAAATGGGGTGCGTGCGTGCGAGCGATCTGAATTTACTTGAAAGGTCAAGCAAACACAAGCGGAAACAAAACGCAAGGAAAAGAAGTAAAGGGGTATCCGCGAAACAAGGGGAGGGTGGAAATGGTACTGAGGTGGAAGGTCAAACAGAAAATGGTACAAGGCGGGAGCAGCTAAAAAAAGAATGGGAAAAAGACAACCTAAGACAGCTAACTAGCACGTATAAGGGCAAATGACAATAGGGAAAGGAAAGTTTAACGCGAATAAAATAAAATAGAATAAGGTGCAACAGGAGATAAAATCAAAGGACCCAGAGGCCAAGAGATTTTAGAGACGTGAGGGTACAGCAGGAACGTGGTAGAAGCCGCCAGGGCTGGAGAGGAAGCCCGAAATCAGACACTGGATGAGACAGTGAGCACAATTTGGGACGGGACTGGAGAGCGAACGAAGGTGACAGTATATAGGTGAAGGGGGAGGGCGAAGACAAAGTTTCCCAAAATGAGGTTGGGAGGGGCGGGTGAGAAACTTGTCTGTAAGGCGACTGTTTAGAAAAGAAAAAAAAAAAAAAAAAGTTAAAAAAAGAAAAAAGTGAACAACAATAATGATCAGATGTCTCAGCTCCAATAGGATGTTAAAACAAAAAAAGGGAACAAGAGCAATCTTTCTTTCTTTCCCTTTTTTTTTTTTCGTTTTTAATTTAGCCTTTTTTTTTTTACGAGCTTCGTTCAGACCGTTGTCAAGTCTGTCTTCCTGGCACTTGCTTCTTGATTTGTTGTGCTTTGGAACAACCTTCGAAACGGCTTGGAACGGCGCCACTGAGGATGGCGAGTGGTGGTTATTGGATTCTTTCCCAGCGGATTGGGGCAGGGCAATAGGTACGAGATCCAAGCCTAAGGACTAGTGACAGGATTGTAAATATCTATTGTCAGGTATTAGTTATTATTATTAAGAAGTAGTATTAACTATGGGTCCCAGTTGAGGATATAACTATTAATAATGATGATCAAATTTTTATCTAGTTAACTACCTACTTCCCTATCTTCTTTCCCATCTTGAAGTTGAGTACATGCATGCCTATCGACTCAGGTACCTACCTGCTCTGTGCATGCCTTGTAGTTCTTAGTAGGTAGGCACGCACCCAGGTAGCTGCAAGACTGTAATTTCCCTCTTTCATTTTTGCTGGTTCACTGCCAGGGGAAACAGGGAACACACTGCTACAAGTATGGAAAGCGTAAGCCATTCTATTACAGGAGTTTTGGTTCCATGTTTCTTTCCAAACACACGTCATTCATACACTCCCATTTCCCACCACTAGTAATTTTTAAATCTGAAGGCGCTATTTGTCTATTTTGTTAGATATTGGATTCAGGCCTTCAACTCTTTTACGACTACTCGTTGGATCCAAAGAGTCGAGACGCCTGTTGACTATTTACCATCAACAACAGCCACGGGAAACGAAAAGTATGAAGGACGTGATACAAGGGACCGGGACCCTGAATGAACTCGACATCGTGGTGACCGTAAAGGTCCTCTTTGGTTAGTCCTAGTAGTGACAGCATTCCGCATTCCTTGTATCCACTGTTGCTAGGGAGTCCTCCCAGAAGTACCTGCTCCGAGAGTCCTGTTTGAGCGATACTGGGGAATGCTAACCCCTCTTTTGATTATCTTGATCACAAACAGCTATTCATCAATCTTCCTCCATTTTTTCAAGGCCCCCAAACATATCCTAGTATAGGCGAGTTACATAATGTAACCTTCATTATGGTGTGTATCAATAAGTTTCAAAACAAACCCCCCCCTTTAGTGGAAAAAAAAATTCTGTGGCACAGCACACTATTACATCCTTGTACAGCAAAAGATTTCAGGGGGGGCGGGGTCATCCGATTGTTTCCAGAATGGGCTGAACCACAACCAAATATAGCCTTGTGGGTACTTTAAACTCCCATCCCAAGACCGTGTTTATCTACGGTTGGTCGCTCGGAAGCCATTGGCGACACTGGTGTGAAATCCTTAATTCTGCCAAACTCCAAAAAAAAGGCCCCAGGGGGCCAATGAGAGAAATTTTAATGGATCCATTTCCTGAATAAATCATGCCTACTGGTCAGATTCTGTTTCGGAGTCCATGGCAAGTAGAGAGTTAGTGCAGAGGTATCGATGATACCAATTGTAATTTATTAAGGAACAGCCACGTCGATCTGCATGGAAATTTCGCAAGATTTATTTAGTGGTACTTGAAAGTACGGGAAAGGAGTATTTGGTTCCATGGATCATTGCTCATGGCTCAATACTGAGCAGCAATATGCTAGTCCTAATCAAGTCTAAGGATTCCGCCTCCAATCTAACCGTCTTTGATCCTACATCTCTATTCTTAGACCTGTCTTGTGGCCGAGCCGGGGAGCACAGCCCGGTAGGCCCATTAGCGGACCATGAGGAGGTGGCGCACCTTACCAGGTTTGCTTCAGTGACAGCACTCTTCAGCTGGAAGGCCTAACTAATCTAATATAGTATGTAGCATCTATTTAAAAGAAAACCAAAAACAAACATCAGATAACTAACCCCAAGAAATTTGACTTCTGTCATATCGTCCTTTTTTAGTAGTACTTCTAAAAATGCAATGAAGATTTTCTCCTTGGCAGACATGAGATTTCCATCTATCGATTAGATCAAGTATCCTAAGTGGATTCTAATGATAACAATCATGAAGCATTGTTGAATTTGATTTTTTTTTTTTTTCTTCTTCTTTTTTTCTTTTAGGGCTAGTGTGTATCTACGGATGTATATTCCATATGAAAGAGAAAGAAAGGATAAATAACCTATCCATGGGGAGGAGGTTTTTCTACACCACAGTCATCCAGGACCAAGTAAGTATGTATTCTGCCGCTATCGGCTCATGTCAACCGTACGATGAGTATTTGAGGGTTGATAGGTAGTTATACCACACTGCACACTACATACAACACTTAGTACTACACATCAAGATCAAAGATACTACCTAATCTTGCAAAGATGGATTAGCCATCTATTCTATAAATGGTGTGAGGCTTAGACAAAGTACGGACTGGCCCAAGGGGGGGGGAAGGGATATGTCAAGCTTGCAGAGAGACATATAGTTTGAAGGGTAGGAGGATGCAGGTTCTGGATCTTCGAATATTCTGCATGAGGGAGGAGGGAGGTTACTTTGAAACACATGCATGCGGGCTGTTTTGATCCTTTGTGGTTTATTTTCGAGACGGATAGATACGCCTCCTACATCGGTGGTGGCGTACCAAAATAGGTAGCATCTATGTTACGTAGGATCTTACTTAGCAGATTGGAGTATACTGTTCTATCCTGAGACTACTGCAAGTAATTAAGTAACTATTACCTACTCTCTGGTTCAGTGGTAGATAGTTAGTGACATCATGTAAATATGGGACAGCACCCTAAGTACCTATTGTCTCAGACGTTCATCTATATTCTTTGCTCAACAATATAATAATAATAATAGTCTGCATTGGTAGAGAATTACTAGATCAGGTATAGCGTGTCTATTCAGGAAAAGTCTACAAATGCTACTTGGCATCGCAGTGGGAGGTAGTTTATTAATATGGTTGGCTACTCTGGATGCATGGCCAATTTATCTGTCTTTATAGTGCCTCCACCACTTGATGTATCCCTTCCCCCAATGAACGTAAACCAGAATAATCATATATAGGAGTATTATTTATCTAAAAAAAAAATTGACCCCTTACTGCCTGAAATTGGTGGAAATATAATACAATAACAATATGCCTCTTATTTCAAATTAACTTCCTCCAAGCGGCCAAAGGATTATATTAGAGAGATACATGTGTAACTTCACAGTACCTAGAACCCTTTGGTGTTGTAATCATCCTGTCTCACCATCTATTTTCTATAAGTAAGAGAATCTGGGTTCAGAATAGGCTGCTTTAATATGTTGATGATTTTGTGTGAGCTATTAAGGTGGCTCTAATGCTAGACCATTTAGACTCGCATAGTCATGATCTTAGGCTATCTTGCCGCATTAGAAAATCCTACAATTAAGTCTCCAGTATAGATCTTGTCCCCCAGGCTTACCTTGCCGGGGCAAGTAGAGAGATTCAACCTAGATTTTTATATATACATCAAGGGCACAGATGCGCCAAAACAAAGTATAGCCACTCCTCAAGCATTGGTGTACGGTGCTGATAATAATAATAATAATGTTTTAGACCACACACAGCCATGGCCATTCCGCCGTCACCCAGTATGACAGTGTTTTGATGTTGGGCGGAAGAGTATTAATTTGCTAAACATTTGAACACAATGATAAAGGATACGAGGGGGACGCCTGAAATGATAATTTTTACCAGCTAGTACCTAGGTAGCAACCTTCTACTAATGGGGAATTAATTAGTCCGCGCCTCAGGCACCTACATATATATACCTATCATAATCATAATGAATTTGTTGGTTGCCGTATTTTAGATGCTTTCCTTGGTGGTGCGGAACATGAGTGCTCCCCGTACCAATTGACTCGGGGGGGTTTTAGAACCAATAAAACAACGGTCGGTCCCGTCGTATTATTTCCCTTGATACCTTATCATATCAGTCCCTGGGTAGGCAGTAGACATGCTGACTCACTGGCTTCTTTTGGCTTTGGCGTCAGGCACGATCCTCCGTTGTGTTGGGAGGTCCGGTAAGTGGAATATATAAATAAATACATGCCGTACCGGTTTCCCTACAGCGGGTACTAGGAAACTATACTCTGGATAGTCCTTTGGCAGCAGAACAAACATGTCCATCCTACGTAAAAGAAATCAAGAAAGAGCTCCATTAATTGGAATAAACATTGATGTTGATGGTGTCATCAACTTACGAAATTCGTGTTAAAAGCGTCTCGTAACCACTTGATGGGTCGCCGGCATGGACAACCGTGGCATCGGAATTCCTTAATCAAATACAACAAGTTCCCACCTAAAGCAGAATGAATGTTCTATATTGGCTTGTATTCAAATGAAGAGGGACTTGTTGTATTAATGGAGGAGGGATAAAATGCAATAATATAGCGAGGGCAAATGATAGAAGGACTGGTTGACGGATCTAGCAATGGATCAGCACTACTTACCCAGCACTACACTTGACGGCGCCCTGTCATGCAAAATGAAAAAAAGACAATCAACAATCATCTCAGCTGGTGATGCAGGTAAGCATGTGGAGCATTAATTAAGTTTTCCTCTAACAATAATAAATGTACGTAGGGGATTATTGAGAAAGAATCGTCAATGATACTCGCGCGCGACGCTTGAAGACGACCAAGCTTCATAGCGCTCGACAGGTCTGTACTACATTAAGTTGACGCTCTTGTTTATTATTATTATTATTTGAATTATTGTAGCGATTATAGTACGGAGTGATTGCAAGAAAGAGGAAGTTGTGTGTGTCCATCAGCAGCCTCACAGATCTCCACCGGTCGGGGCTAGAATCTTACTTAGGTAGCCATCTCTCAAAGGGAAGAAGAGGATGCTCGCTGGTGGAGCGAACTCCATAATAACCCAGTCTGTGCCTTTAGATTAAATTTCAGGTCTGCCAACTGTGATTCGACAAGAGGCCCCGTGTAATCTCCCGGCAAAGTGAACGTGGGATGGCCCAGAACAGCCAGGGTATACTTTTTGACACGGCCTGGAGCCTCTCTGGACACGTCCTGTACACACACAAGCCCAAGGCCACCCCAGAATTACTCATTCAGTCAAGAAGGGTGAAAAAAAAGGAGAGGTATATGAAACAACTGCTCCAACGCTAGCTATGTTAGGGGGGGATTCCATCCCTTATACCGAAATGCCCTGAAGGAGGCCTCGCTCAGGCCGACTCAACTATTAACTATTCAATGGTTCAAGATTGACCCAGCACATGCCAGGTTGGAGGTAGGAGTTCGGTTAATATTATATTGAGCCGTAAACCACGACTGGTCTCAATTATCGTCCGATTCTGCCATTCTGTCTGTCAGTGGTACTATCCCGAAGGCATGTAACTACCTACCTACATACGTACATGACGTCTTCTTCTACTGGAAATCGGCAGGTAGTGTTTTGCAGGGCGTCATCGATCTCCCTTGCATCTGTGGCGATAAGGACACTTAGTGAGTGGGTATACAAGTCCTTTGCGGATGAGGGAGAGTTGTCCGACCGCTAGTAGTCGTAGTAGTCGTGCCTTAGTGGCAATAATCCTAGTAGCTAACGAATACGAGTGAAGAGTACCTAGTAGAAATAGGAATAATAATAATAATAAAAGAAGAAATAATCATTAGTTAGCACTTTAGCAGTCACGGCTCTTTTCCACTCCCCAAGCCGTTTTCTCATGTTGACTCCACCCATCCCCCCCTCCCCAATGTAAGTCGTTTTTTCTTCTCATCTGTTAATTTTATTTTTATCATTATTATTAGTATTATTATTCGTCTCTCTTCTTTTCTTCCTTTCTTATTATTACTACTTCCTTTCTATCCCTCGTTTCTACCCCCAACCCCGTTTTGTTCATCTTTTTTCTCTCCTCTCCTTCTCCCTGGGAAGAGATCTCTATATCCGCCGATTCGCTCAACCCCCTGAACTGTCACTGCGCTGGTACCTGACAGCCACACAACGCGTGTCTCACGACGTCAACCAACCCCCCCCCCCCCCTCCTCTTCTCCTTCTTCCGATAGCCACCTACCTATCAATCTCCCGGAGGTTGAGGAAATCCATCACAGTGCCTTAGCAGAAAATCTGCCCGTCCGATTGGGAGGATTCTCATCGTCAATCTCGATTCATAGAGCAGCTGAATACTACTCGATTTGAGAGGACTATGACCAACATTGCTTACAGTCTTCTCTTCGGGAGTCCTAGCTCAAACATTCGCTCTTTTCTATAAGGGGATATATACCCTGCTCTATGAACCAACAATAACGCCCACGACTTGACGTCTGCTGGTCTTCCAACGCTCTTTTTAAACCATTGATTTATCTATCTATATATTCACTTTTTTTTTTTGAGCACGTTCCTTACGCCGTTGATCGGCCCGCCACTCTTTTTTTTTTAACCCTGTTATCTCAGCAATTTGTGCATAACGTACCAAGGCCTTCGTTTCAGCTACGACACCTATTTGATTTTTCTTTTGATTGCTATTTTCTTATCTGATCCTACTGAACCACAAACCTCCCATCATGTCTCTCGACTTCACCGATCCTCTATCGCACAACTTTTTCGCTCGTTCGGAATGTAAATCATGTCCTGCCGCAGCGCCAACATGCCCAGCATGCCCGGCAGGTACGTCATGTACTATGATCACTCAATCGTGCACAAGATGTGCCTATATGGCTTGTGAAAAGGACACTTCGAGTAGCAGCACAAGTTCACAGGATAACTCTGGAGGCAGCAATGCGGGTGCTATCGCGGGTGGTGTTGTTGGTGGCCTTGCGGCCATCGCAATTATCGGCTTTCTGATTTGGTGGTTTGTTATCCGCAAGAAACGCAAAGAACAGAGTGCAAATGATTCAGAGAAAGCCACATCATTCGCCGACACACGTCAATCAAGGAAGTCTACACACTCCATCGCTTCCACTGTCTTGACGCGGGCATCCAATGTCATCCAAATCGCTTATATCCCTGGTGTTACGAACCGCTCTCCACCGGAAACCCCAGCCGCTCTTGTGCCTCCTGTTCCTCCCCTTCCTGGTGCATCTCCGGATCAACATTTTTTCATGCCTGGCGACTTGCGAGATTCCTCCTGGTCTGATATGTCGAATGAACGCCGTAGTGTTGCTCCTAGTCTGCGAAGCAGTGTGGCTACTACAATCTACCGGAACAATGCTATTGTCAGCCCTATGCCAGCTCAACAAATTATGCGCACCCGTGCGGCCGTTGTCAGCATCCACAACGGACCTCAGTCTGCGGACCAGAACTCTTTAGTCCCGCCAAATGCTCCAGCCGTTCCTGCCATCACCAAGTCACAGCTCGCTAAGGCTGGCGTCACCGAAGCGCAGAGCAAAAGCTCGATTGTTGCAAGGACTGTTACGGCCAAACCAGTCATGGTGAAGACTTCAGGAAAGAAGTCTACCACAAACCAGCCCAACAATCAGATTCAGACTATTGAGGAACAATCAGAGTCTATCTCTGAGGCCGGTCCTGGCAACGTGGCCGAACCAGCAACATCCGGATTCGATGCTAGCTCGTCTGACGATGAGCCAGACACTCAGAAATTGCATTCTGCTAGAAATAGCTCTGCCGCTGAAATTCCTACCGTGGTGACAGATTCTACCGATTCTCGCGCTGCCCGGAAGAGCCTTTTTAAGGACGAGACGGCGAATGAGCGAAGCCAACGGAACTCTTCCCTCCTAGAAACACAAGACGGGACTCGGTCAAATAGAAGCAGTGGTGTCCCCCCTCCCCGAGTTGAAAGCCCTTTCTCAGACGTGAATGAGGTGAAATAAGCAGCACTTGTCTGTTTTCCTTTACCTTTTCTCTTCCATTTACTCATTTACGACCAAATCTGATAGGCGGGTTCTTTTATTTTCAATTATTATTCGAAATTCGGCGCATACAGGGTTATGGATTTTTGACTACATTATATTTTGGCCATATGGATGCCATGCTGTATTTTTTCCCCCCCACCGCTTCTTCTATTACTCCATATTGTATCTATGAACGATTACGCTTCTTGTGTCTTATTACCAGATCCTGAGAGCGGGGAAATTCTTGACCTATTCCCCCCCCCTCTTTCTCTTTTATTTTCTTTTCTTCCTTTCTTTTTTGTTCTCTAGAAACAAAACTATCTCTACCTCTATTTGTCATTATTCCCATCTATTGTGTGGCTACTTGCAATCAAATTAAACCATACTTTCTCATTTTCTCTCTCAAATGTTTTTGCTCAGTTATTAATTTAGATCCCAACTAAATATCCTCTGGTTTATGCAACTTCAAGTTTTATTGAACTATTCATGTAGTTTATCTAGGTGACTGGTATGGGTATCCGCATTCTCCCCCCCTTTCAATACTAAAGAGAGATTTTTTTTTTTTGTTGTCTGTCTACCCAGGAGATCTATATCTATAAAACATCCAACGGCTTAATGTCGGCGTTTGCCTGTTGTGTCGTTTCTGGGAACCATACGCTGACTACCCAAACTCACACTCCTCAAAGGCTAAAAGAAGGAAAAAAGGTAAGAGGTTAAGATAAACTAATATATGAAGGGCTAAAAAACACAAGAGCAAGGAGAGAAGACTGGCGAGAGAGAAATCAATTAATGTTCCTCAAGTCCCATCCCTTTCCCAATCTTCCTAATAAGAGCCCTTTTTAAGAAGGCCTCTCGAGCAAGACCACGGGTATGTCGTGACCATGTTTCTACGCCAATAACGCCCTTCACGAGCGCAACTTGCAACGCATCGATAGCCTGCTGAATACCGCGCTCTTCTGCGACGAGATCGTAGAGTTGCTTGCCGACCACTGTGGGTGCGACCAGGACTTCGTCGATTGGTGGCAGACCCGATGCGGTGGCCGCGTCGACGTTGGATGATGATGACGAAGACGGAGGGGGGGTAGCTGTGGTGGTATTTGCGCGATTTTGAGCGTTGGCAATCACATTGTCAGCGCGGTGGAGGGACTGTTGAAGAACAGACGTATTGGATTCCAGTGTTGAATTCAACGAGTTTAGAGAGGAAATTTCGCCTTGGAGTGTTGCAATTGCGGCATGGAGGGATTGAGATTGTGAGAGAAGAGATTGAGCTGCAGATTCGGATTGTGTGATGTTTGTTTGGAGGGTTTTGGTGAGGGTTTTCGAGATAGCCTGCAAGAGAGCATCTTTTTCGGGGTTCGGGGGTATGGGGGGCGCAGGGCCAGTGGGCGCAAATGAGGGGAGTTCGAGTTCGAAGGGCGAGGTCAGGAGATCTTGTGTTGAGGGCTTCGGCAGTGGAGGTGTTGGTTGTGAGGTTGGGGTGATGATAGTGTTGGCGGTGGCTTGAGGGGTTCTAGCATGAGGTCCGTGGTAGTAATGAGACTGTTGGGCAGGTGGTGGTTGTGAGAGGCCTCGTATATGATGAGAAGGGAGAGCTTGGGTATGCGACCCCCCTTGGCGGGGATCGTGCGCTATAGGGCCCTTGTGTGCACCATTAGTGGACTGGAAATAGGCCGATCCTTGAGAGTATGTGGAAGCTGCCTGCGAAATGTTGTTTGTTGGTTGCTGTTGGGATGGTTGATATATAGCGGCTGAAGGCGTCCCTTCAGCTATACTGCCCCGCTGGGGAAAGGGGTGATGGGCCCTGGCCCCAGAGCTGCTAATGCTCGCATGTTGCGACTGAAAGGGTAGCTGCCGAGATGTTTGCTCCTTTGGTGGAAGCGGCGGTATCGGCGGCGGCGAACTAAACTGTTGTGCTTGTTTGTTCTCTTGCGACTGTGGAGGACTGGGTTGTTGGCCTGGTTTAGGAGGGGGCGGTGGTGGCACATGGGGGGTCTGTTGGGGAGGACGAACTGATGGACTTGGAGGGGCTGGAGAGGGAGAGGAATGGCCGGAGAGCTCAGGGGGCAATGGAGGGCGAGGAGGTGGTGCCTGCTGCTGTTGGGGGGTTGTCGGTTGCTGCTGTTGCTGGGCCCCTTGCTGTTTGTATTTGACCGGCGGCTCTTTTGCGAAAACTTCTCGGAGAATCAATAGAAGGTCAAGGAGGGAGGAGCGCTATACAGAAAAGAATTAGACTCGCGATTGTCCACAACGGCGCCCGAGATACTTGGAACAGACCTCCCATGCCTCAGCCCAGTGCGCTAGATAATGATGATACACCCGCCCTTCCAAAGTCAGGTGCTGGCCAACTCGGACAGTCATATCCTGAGTTGGCGTTACGTATGCCATTGGTGGCTCGCGAGGATATGTATTCGGAATCCATAATGTTATTGGGAACTTGTAGACGGTGCCGCGGAATGACACCGGCAGAGTTCCTGAGAGCTGGAGGAGTAGAGCCGAGAACCCGTTCTCGAAAGCTGCGGAGGAGGCGAAATGGTCAGCACGAAGACGAAAACTAAGTTATCCTAGTCTGCAACATGGCTACTCACTATAGACGTCTGTTCGTGGGGAAAGGGAGGGGTATTGAGCTAGCACATTGGCGACATCATAGTAGGTTCGGTTGGGATCTTGATAGGTTTGTCTGGGGTCGTAGTGATCCTGGAGTGGCATTAGTCGCAGTGAGTACTTCAATCTTGGAGCATAGGAGATAGATATACCCTAATAAGAATACTGTATAGCCAGTTGAGCGTCCTCTGAGGCACTGCAGCCATATTCGAGGAATGCTGAGGTAGGAAGAAGGTCGGATGGTCGAAGATGGGGAACCACAGGCAACATCAATGATGCTTTGTGCTGTTGCTCCCCCGCAGTGTCTTAGTCATTCCTTTAGTTCCCTGAGGTACCAACATTACTCACTTCACTGGAACTATATAACTCCTCCACCACCACCACCACCACCACCACCAACCATTATTTGGAATCAACTCGGCTGGGAACGATTGCTCAATATTCGAATTCATCATCCTTTACCCCAGAGCAGCAGACCAATTGCCCTGATATTACTCCCAAGTCTAGTTGACCCCGGCTAGATAATTGGGTAACCACTCAAACAACATCTAAAACCTATTGAAAAGGGTGAAGTTGAGAGCGTTTCTGTCCAGTTTGTTTAAAGTATCCGCTTAATATTGTTTAGTGACCACATTTAGCATTGTTCGTCTCAGACCAGTCACTAGTTCCTTTCTACTCCCGCAAATCAAGCGGAACAAAGCGATGACCATCGGTTTGTCTCGACTGGGATCCACTCGGGGTGGCATTTCCTATTGTCGTATAAATTTTTCCATACGTGCTTTATATTGTTTGTTTCGGGTGTTACTACACTCTTGCCTACTCAATACTTGAGCATTCGGACAGCTGATTATGATGAATTGATAAAGTATGAACAATCTCTGTAGCTTAAAATGGCTGACTTATGCTGGAAATTCATATACAAGCCCTCTTCAACCTAGTGTCATTCTTTTCTCCCCTTTCGTCTCTTTTAGAACAGTATCTACTATATTTCTTCATTAAACAAACTGTGAGCTCTCAGAATAAACACATTAACCTACCCTTTTTTTTTGACTTTACGCTACATGACAACGATGACTTCGGATTTCGATCCTTATAGGCAAAATGTGACTTTCCATTTGGTAGATGGAACCCCATTCAATGTACCCATCGGAGCGGTTGATTCGATGATCCAGTATGCTGTCCGGATCTGCATCAATTATGGTTCCCAGCTTGGAGCATCCCTCATGCTGCTTGTCATTTTGCTCCTTTTGACTAGGTCTGAGAAGCGTAGATCCTATGTCTTCTGCCTCAATTGTGCTGCCCTGCTCCTCAACTTTGGTAGATTGCTTTGTGGTGTCATTTTTTTTACCACTGATTTCGCATTTGCATACCCTTACTTCTCGGGTGACTACTCCTCAGTCCCAACATCGGCCTATGTGAATTCCATTTTGGCGGCCGTTCTTTCTTCCATGCTTCTGCTCTGCATTGAGACCTCTCTAGTGCTTCAGGTGCAGGTTGTATGTGGAAACCTTCGCCGCCTTTATAGGCGCACTCTGCTGGGCCTGTCCGCTATGGTTGCTCTCGCTCCAATAAGCACTCGTTTGTGGTATATGGTAGAGAATGTTAAGAACATCATACGTATCTCTGATCCAGCACCTCTCATTTGGTTGGAGAGCCTCAACAATATTGTCGTGACTGTTAGTATTTGCTTCTTCTGTGCCGTCTTCACAACGAAGCTTGGTTTTGCAATGCGGTTACGGAAACAACTTGGGCTCAAGGAATTTGGGCCTATGAAGGTCATCTTCATCATGGGTTGCCAGACCATGATTATTCCAGGTATGAAGCAGCCCAGTTTATTTTGCTTTTACAAACTACAAAACCCTATTAAACTATCTAACACTTCCTATTAACATTCCCAATAGCTTTGGTTTCCATCATGCATTACGCAATATCGGTCCCAGAGCTTCCCACCAACGTCCTGACACTCACCACACTTTTCCTCCCCCTCTCATCCATCTGGGCAGGGAAGAACCTTGGCAATCCAAGTGGGCATCTGGCAGCCCACCGCAGTCCTTGGCATTTACTATCAACTGTAGAGTCTATGAATGACAAACGTGACTCCATATCGGGCTCCTCTGTTCCTTCTGGTGATACCCCCAAATTACATGCAATTTGCTATTCCGAGTCGCACGCAACGGCTGGCGCAAAGCGGGCTCCTTTGTCGCAGACTGGAATCGCCGTTGAACATAATATTTCGGTCAAGAGCACGCGCAGGAATCCGCATGAGAGTGTGTGAATGCCGGCCCAGCTTAGCAAAGCCTATTATATCTCATTTGCATTCTTGGGAAGAATATTGGGGGGGGGGGTGGAGAAGAAACAAATGAATCATGAATTCTATTGATTCTCCTCTCTACTCGTTTATATCTTCCTTTGGGCTTCTCCCTTCCAGCATTTCTTTGTACTCATCAACTCGGACATATTGTCCAGTTGGTTGTGTCTAGGCCTTTCCCCCTCACCTTTCTTCTACTTTCTGTGTCAGCCTCATAATAATAATGTAGCATTCTCCTTATCTACTTAGAAATAATCAACTACTGACTATATTTGTTTCCCTTATTATCTTTTTCATTTCCCTCCCTTTTCACTCTTAAATGTCACGAAATTATTTAGTAAGAAAGCATTTAGATTTTATCCCTGTCGCTAAGAGATGTGACTTGGTTAAATGGTTAGATATGAATAAATGTCTTGGAGTGCCATTTATATATTGGCAAATATGTAGTGTTAATTTATAATAAAAGAATAAATTTTCTATTTTTGTTCACACCCCAAGTTGCCCTACGAAGTCAAGAAAATAAAAAAAAAAATGAATACGAATAAAACATATAGGGAGAAGATAAAAAAAAAAAGGCAAAAAAGCAAGAGAGAGGAAGAAGAGAGAAGAAAAATAAGTTAAATAAAATGAAGTAAATGTAAAGTAAAATGAATTTCAACCTTCTCTTCCCAATTTCCCCAACGACTCGGACAAGAACTCATTAGCGTTCAACAAATCTGTACTACCATACACAACCCTCCGTCTAGGGGCACCTAGCGGCTCAGCTCCTGCTCGAGAGGCTGACCCATCCGCACCTGTTGCTCCACCACTGCTACGATAAACCCAGTCTTGTAAATTGCCGTATTCATCCATGCTTCCACCACCAACGGTGAAGACGATGGCTTCGTTAAAAGCCTGACGACGTTGGCCAAAACTAGCCCCGGTCCCGGGACCAGAGGAAGTAGGGCCCTGCGATTGGGCGTTTCGAGAAGCGGAGGCAGGGGGCATAGCGCCACGTGCATTGGCGCTGCGGGGGTCGAAGTAAAGATAGTTCTCAGTTTTGGCGATGGCGGAGCTTGAGGCTGTTGAAGGGTCCATGATGGATTCGGTGATCTTGGTCAGGGTAAGATCTTTGTTGGCGGGCAGGAAGTTTTTAACGCCGGAGATGAGGGAGTCAAAGTTGGCGCCTAGTGCTCCGGATGTAATTCGGTCTGTGAGGCGGTTGGAGAGAGACGAAAAGCCACGGAAAATATCTGACGATTGTTGCTGCGGTGCGGCAGTAGTCATCATGGTCATACGGGTGATCTCGCGGACTTGCTTGACATAGGCTAGGGGGCTGACGTCTTCAACACCCATGCGTGTTAGGGCCTCTTCAAATTGGCTTATTTCGGCGCGGTTGAGTTCAGTTTCGGTGCTTAAAAACCAGATGAGGAAGAGACGCAGCTTGTCGGATGGGTTGGTGCCTTTTGCTGGATCGTTGATCAACTCCAAAATTTGCGTTTTGGACTGCTTAGTTATATTTTCCTCTAGCTCGAAGAAATTGTCTAGTTGTCGATCCTTGATTCCCTTGAGAAGAGCAGTAGCAATGTTCATATGCATATCGAGGACGGCTTTGCGCTCTCGCAACTCGGGAAGAAGAGTGATAGCGGCCTTTAAATGTTGGGCAGACGCACTGGTATCGTTTTGAAGGTCTTCAATAGAAGAGGCTCCAGTCTTCTTCGTGATCTCGTTTGCATCCTCTTTGTACCGAGTCAACTCGGCATCGATGTCCTCAGCTACCTGAGGGAACGGTACACCGGCATTGCGCTTCCAGAAGAAGTCACTGGTATTGAGATCATATGCCTTTTTAGTAACTCCTTTGGAGGGGTTAGCTTCATCTACTGGTGTTTCAACCGTAATACGGTTAAGGTGCATCTGAAGAACATCTTGCACTAGGGACTGGTAAGTCCACGAGTGTGACAGCATCGGGACCAGATCTACATTTCTATCGACAATGATCAATACGGGTCGCGACGAGGGAACACCAGGGACTGCCTTTTTGTTGCTGGAGAAAAGATTGTCCTTGGAGTTTAAAATGTGGTCTCGTAGTTTGCGGTCGAGTTTCGTCGCGATCAACTCTGCTGCCCCGCCTTTGGGGCATCGAATGATGGGGATAGCACCTGCGCGTGAAAAAGAAGGGGAGAAAAAAAATAAAGGTTAGTATTTATTGCTTTTTCCATATAATATACTTTACGTACCCATGGTGACGCTAACACTGAACAGCCCGCTCACGATTTTATCCACAATCGCATCGAGATCGTCGTCACTTGTTTGGGCGCTGTTGATTTTCCAGTATGCATCGTTGCCTAGACCAAGACTGAACAGATCTGGCTCGGCGACTATGAAGTTAAGATATTGATCGAAGACTTGTGAAATATGCTGGGCAGACTCTGTTGTTGCTATTTGGGAGGCGAAATCTTCAAGAAGCGGCCGGGGCACGGAAGAGAGGAAATTAACATAGGCAGGGGAATAGAGCCCGCGAGAAAGATCTGCAGTGATCGCTTGTATATTTGTGGGGGTAGGTTCAACGAGATAGACGACAGGCACGTCTGGAATAGGATATCGAGTAGCGTTAATGTTTCTTTTTGAGACCGGTTAGCTTTTACTCGGGAAGGAAGCAGTTCCAAAGGGGGCGGGAGCACAGTACAGATGAATTGTTACCCCCCAGGCTCTGAGGTCGTTAACACGGAGCACACTGCTGATAACATCCCTTCCCATGTTGTCAAAAACCAGTACTTTCCAGATTGGGTCACCATCCTCGTTTAGTATGGGCGTTGAGATAAGGCCCTGTGCCGACGCATCGTGCGTTGTGTCTTCCGCGGGATGCGGGTCGTGGTTCAAGTTGAGAATCTTTTGGATAGAAGCTGAAACCGTCTACGTTAGCACCTGCTCACAAACTCGGACTTTATGCGAATGAGTTCTAAGACCTACCGACCTGACGGTCTCGAAGAGACATTGGATGCGACGCCATAGCTGGCTTTGTTCGATTGGATTCTCGTTACAGCTCTAAGAGTTACCAAACTGGGATCTGGTTGTTCATGACATATACTGGAATCACTGCATGAATTGAGGAACAATAAGAGCAGAATAAATGATGAATGTAAGCCAGGATGTTTATGTAAAAGAGCCAACTAGCAAGATCCGGCCCAGTTGGGGATTATTATAGTTGTTTCGTTATCCTCACTGCCCACTTGACCTAGAGCTACACACTCTCCACCTGGCATCCTGAGAAGCTCCACGCAGATGAGATGACATAATACACCACTAATCTATTTTAGGAGATCCACCATACCAATATTGGCTAATTCATGTATTGTATGCAAACGAGGCAAATGCCTAGCCATCACGTGCCACGACGGTCGCCCAACCGAAGCGCCCAGCTTTTCCCGTCTCACTCAAGGACCGTCACTCCCTCCAACAACCCACGCCCTTTCCCCCCCCCTTTCCCTTCAACCCTCTTCGTAAAGCACATGATTATGCTGCTTAACCGCAGCCCAGAGTGGTTCTTTGTATGAGAGCCTTTTCTTTCTATCTTTAAGTCAAATTCTAGGTCAGGCTGTACGAGTGGAAATTCTCTTTTGAACGGTCCTACAAGTTAAGGCGGGAAAAAGAGAGAGAGAAAGGAGAGAGAGCCGAGGCAGAGAGGGAGACAAAGAAAGATAACAGAATAAGAGGACTATATTTGGAAGACAAGAAGAACAATCAAAAGAAGAGAGGAAGAGAAGAAAGAAAAAGGGTACAAGGAAAAACAAAAAAAAAGTTATCATACGTCTACTATACGGAGTACTTGGGTCGGTGTATTCGAAACGCAGTTGACCCAGACTGTGTGCATCACGAACAGGTCCCTTTTTTTTTTTAAAAAAAAAAAAAAAATTCCTAAAAAGAAAAAGGTGTACGGTGCAGCGCAACGTGAAACGTGACTCGCAGGTCCTACCTTAGGAACTCAGGTACAGAGAAACAAATAACGTTGGGATTATTATTATCACCTTCACTCATTTTCCCTATTCTTTCCCCCACCCTTCCAGGAGGAAAGGCTTAACAAGAAAGGGACGGAAACTGCGCAGATTGCTTATTATTTGCCACCGTCCTACACACTGCTCAAACTTGCTGCCCTGGCGTTACCGCTGTTTCCCCTCTCGACGTATCAGCGTGTTCCAGGGCTGACAAACCCGGCCAGGATCATTGATTCGTCCAGATTGCCTCCCCATTCCCAGGCTCCAAGTTCCTGCGCCGCCGTTTATCGAGAGATCTCGGCCAATAAGACTCCCTATAGAGGACCCCCACCCAGGGATTTTCCGCCAACTCCGGCCCAGCTCAGAGCGGCGTCCGATCTTTTCCTTAATTGGCCAACCCAGCACGTGGATGCATGTGAATGATTACCTACACAACTGGGGTGATTCCTGCTACTACATATCATCGCCTATCTAGTAGTACCAAATCTGGAGTGCCGTTTTATACACTCGGCTTTAACTTGGTGTAGAAACGGGGAAGCTCCTATACCATGGAACAATCACAGTCGCAGAACTTGATGCCGGGGATGCCTCGTGCTCCAGTAAACCCTGGATCGTTCCCCCCTGGCTACTGGAACAACTTGTATACAACTGGCCCAGACTCTCCACACCATCATTCACACCCTCCCCAACAGCAGCCACAACAAGCACCTCAACAACATCAGCATCAGCAACAACCACAGCAGCAGCATCATCATCATCATCAACAACAACAACAACAACAACAACAACAACAACAACACCAACAACACCAGCAACAACCCCCGCTGGGGATCGGCTGGGATCACCCGATGTTGCACTCACAACATCCACAACGGAGCCCCCTACCTTCCCATAGAGAACAGACCCATGACATCTACCCGTCACCAACACCGCAAGCTTGGCAACAAAATCCTTTACATCAAACCCCTATAATTCCTTCAACTCCACAGAACCTCGGGGTTTCTAATCAGTATCGGCAAATTCCTCAGTATGCACAGAGTCGGGTGACTTTCGATTCGCGAGCTATCTCGACGGATAATGCGCACTATCAATCCTATACATTTTCGCCAAACTTTTATACCCCTCCCCATGTCTCTATGCCAGAAAATTTTACTCAGTCGCATTCACCTCAGCCTGTTCAGTCGCAGCCTCAAAACACCACATATCAAACTGAACTGCATGGAGACCCTGTCACTGAGTTTGCCCTGCCTCCAGGGTTTGCCGATGAAGCGTCGGTAGGCTTCCTTACTTACTCCCCCCCCTAGACCCCCTTCTAATGATAGGTACACACTCAGATCAACTTCGTAAACGAGTTCTCCCCGCCAACTCCTAGCGTATCCGAGCATACCATCAACCCACAGTTCCTCAGTCCTCAGCAGCAGGCGAGTCAACACCAGCCCCTCCAGCATCAATTTATTTTTACCAACCCTGCGCCTGCAGAGGACCCAAAGTAAGTTGACCCGACTAGGTTTAGGAAAACGCTTTGTTTAGTTGCCTGTGATTCTTATTGCTTGTAATGTAGGATGTTCAACTTCTACCAAGATGAGCTACAGCTACAGTCAGTGCTGGGGCAGCCACCTGTGAGTAATCCTTTGGTTCCTAGCCAACAATCAAGTGCTGGAATCTCTTCTCTGAATGGTATGTTATGATCTCCCTACATCCGTTTCGCATGCTGAATGATGTAGGCCAAAATGCCATGATGTCGACTTTACCAGCGAGGTTTGCAGAAGTGCGAGGCAAACAAACTGGAACCAAAAAGACACCACAAACAAAAAAGCCTTCTGTCAAGGCTGGTAACAAGAAGTCCCCAGTCCCTTCGGACTCCGGAAGTGATACAACTGATGATTCAGATCTTGAAATTCAACTCCCAGAGGAACCATCCCCCATACCCCCTGTCCGCCCTAGTGATCCTGAAGCCGCCGCCCAATACGACACACTTCAAGCGGTGTGGTCGCCCCGTAATAGACGACCCAATGCTGACAAGGTCAAGGCTGCTCTAGTTGCATTTAAAGACGTCGTCAAAACTGTAAGGGATGCATGGAAGGAGAACACTCAGGCTCTAAAAGCGGCAGAGAATAAGGGTGAGAATAATGAGACAGCCCAGCTCAGGAGGCAAGTGGCTCTTCAGCGACGCTTAATGGATGTGGTCGTTAGTGCCACTCTGGATAAAGGTCACCCAATTATTGTTGAGAAGTATGTCCGATTCCTCTTTTTCCTCCTTTTCCTTTTCCCTACACACCTGGCATATCATTATTATGGCCATAGAAGTCAGAAGAGAATTGAGGGACTATCATGTAATTTCCCTAATCTGGGTGACATCATATTTTAAAGAATACTCATAAGTAAGGGTGAAATTTGATTTGCACTTGAGAGAAAATTACATACCTTGTTAGTATGTGTCTCTCGAAATGTGCAAACCAAACAAACATCCTCTTCCTTTGTCTGTTCAGGGGGAGTATCAAATCTCCTACCGCTATAGTCCGGGGCAACCTTGTCAAGGACCCGCTAGATCTTAGCAGATAAAGCTGGATTTATCCGGGAAATTCACCCTGGGCCGATTGTTTTTTCTTCTACTAAATATGCCGCCATTTTATTCATTGAGCGATGGTAGCTGACGCAGAAATCTTATTTTTTTCCTTCTTAATAGGCTGGGTGAGCATCCAATGGCCGTCGCTGCTCTTTACTCGTTCCTTTTGGATCGGCATCAAGCTTCTGATATTGATGGGACTTTAACCGTCAATATTCTCAAGGTAAATCACTACAATTGTTCCTGGTATTGCCAGTTTTGATGCCAAGACTAACGTATTTTATTTTATTTTTTTTTCTCTCTTATAAAACAAAAGTTACTTGCGCAATTTGTTACCATGGATGAAGATGTACTTCAGAAAACCAATGTTGCAAAACTACTCCCAAGGTTTGTTAAGAAGGGGGGTCAAGTGGTCAAGGAGCTTGCCCAAAATATACTTGATAGCGCTGCTGCATCCACAAAACGCAAACAAGAGAATGGGAAGTCGGCAGCAAAGGAAAGCTCGCCCAGCAAAACTCCGTCTTCTAATGTGGTGGCTGTAGATGGTGCGCGTAACGATAACACTGGATCCAAACGGCCCCGAGAGGGCGAAAGTAATGGACAACCAGCCACGAAGCGCGTAGTAGTTACATCGAATATTAAAAATACTCCGAAGCCAAACAATACTGGGGTTAATGGTCCTGCTAAACGCGCACCGGAGACAGGACAAGAGAACAAACCACCGTCGACGAATGCAGCGAGTGCCCCTCGTCCTAAAACTAATATTATCGCGCCTAAACCTACAAATCTTTTCGGCAGCTTAAATTCTGCCTCCAAGAGGCCAGGAACGTCCAATGCAGAGAGAGCCGCGGCGGCTGCAGCTGCGGCTGCGGCTGCCTCCGTGAAGCCAAGGTAAGAAGATTCCTAACTTGATGAGCTTACTTGTCCGCCCTCTAATTCAAAAATAGCACTCCTGGGGAGAAAAAGGACCCTCAGGCTGCGCCTTCTCGGCCTGCTTTTTCTTTCGGTGATATTATGGCAGACCTTGATAAACAGAAGGATTCAACGCCTCGTGATAAATCAGAGGAAAGGACGCCCGAGACCGAGGAAGAACGGAAGAAGAGGCTCCGAAAGGAGGCGAGGAGGAAGCTACGTGTTACCTGGAAACCGGATGACTCTCTTACCGAAGTTCGCCTTTTCACTCATGACCCAGACGAAGAGCTTGACCCCGGTGATCGGTCAAGAGAAGCAGGGGATGTGAAAGGTGAAGGGAGTGTTCTCAAACTTCACCGAGGCCTTGATGAGCTTGACGATGATGAAGATGGTGTCATCCGTGAAGAGCAGTTTCACGATTACTTTCAGCCCTCTGGTATGAAACTAGAAAGATTTAATATTTTGACTTACAGACTAACCGTTATAGAAATTGATGATGGAGAGATTTCGTCTGAGGACCGCTCCCGGAATTTTATGAAGCGTGGCGGCACCCAGGAACCTACAAGCCCTGAGGCGAAAGCTCAAGAACACCGAGAGCTTACAACACTCATGGTGTTTTACACGTCATTTGCAGATGTGCCGCCTTCGCCCAAGGAGCCACCTCCCCCAAATCCGGACGAAATGGAGTCCGATGTCGTTTTCTTCGGAGAATTGCCCGACTATGTTAAGGTAATATTCAATTGATTTCCATCCACTGTTTGAATGCACTCTCTGACCCTCTATAGGCGCGACAAGACCGATATTTCTCGATGATCAACCCTCCCCAGCCTCAGCAGACTACCCAGACCTCTCAAAGCCAGCCTGGCGCACAGAACAATCAATTTGTCTCGAATTTACTCAAGATCATCCAAAATGCGCCGCAACAACCGCAGCAACAACAGCCGACTCCTCCGCCTCCACAAACTCAGCCAACTCAAGCACCCTTGTCTGACTTGGAGCGAACAATTAACATGTTCCGCCAACAGCAGCAAACAGCCCCTGCGCCTCAAACCCAGCCGCAGTCACAATTGCTTCAGATCCCTCAATTCCCTGCTGTCTCTCAACCTGCGCAATCACAAAATGTTGATTATCAGAAACTTCTGGCCCTTGTCAATGCCCATCAAATGCAGCAACAACCTCAACAACCTCAACAACCTCAGCAACCTCAGCAAACACCACAACAACCCCAAGCAGCCGTCGTCCCGCCTAACCTTGCTGCCATTATATCTCAGCTTACCAACCAAAACCAGCAGGGTGGTTCCAACATCCCCCAACCGCCTCCAAATCTCTATGAAGATCCCGAGCGAAAGCGCATGCGTGAATACGGTGGTGGTTACGATGGAAATGACGACGATAGGTTCGGTGGTTCTAAACGGAACAAACTAAATGCACCAAACAAGAAGCATGTAAGTTGCGTTCTTTCTACCCGGCTCTTGTTTTTCTTCAATCTCTTTTGCCAATCCTATACTGACAGCTTATTAGCCAAGAGTTGGGCTAGTCCCTTGTCGATACTGGCGCGAAGGAAAATGTCTCAAAGGGGATGACTGCACCTTCCGTCATGACCCCCTCTAATATTCCCCTTTTCTCTCCCAACATTTCTTGATACCCTATTCAAATATTTCTAACACACTGTGCCATCAACCTTTGTATCAGCTTTATTTATTTTCCATGCATATTCCCTTCCCCCGGCTATACCGTGATTCGGACATGTACCCCTGGGACTTACTGGCGTTGTGCTTTCTGGTTTCGTATATCCCTTTTATGCTACACATCGGAGCGCCGGTCATATCAGCGTTGTGGGTCATTTACAATGCATACTACGCATACATGGTCATTAGTGAGGAGTTTTATGTTTTTTCTTTTTTTCTTTTATTCTTCAATTTTAGGGGAGAGTCTATTTTATGACTTCCCCCCAGGCAAAGGAATTTTTTTTTTGTCAAAGTGGCCGGTGTGGCCCCGGCACCAAGAGCTATCAATTGCTTGAAGCAGTTATTGTACATTAGAGAAGCGTGTATGGTTGGAAAAGAATCCCACCTACTACTCTAAATATTACTCCCTCACTCGTTCGATCTCAGTTTACGATTGGATCTAGAGAGGAACCTAATCTCAGACGTAGAGGATGCCATTTTCATATATGATAGGTATCTTCGTCAACTGCTTAAAATGGGTGGGTATTATGTTAAAGCAAGACCTTCGAATTAATAGGTACATAGGAATTATTGTGGTAGATTATCTGTGGCGGGTGGTGACTTAGTAGGTAGTACCTAGTAGGCGGGCAACTATTATTATTTTAGTTAATAACCGTCTCAGTAACATTGCTACAATTTTGATCATCCATCCACAACTTTACCAACTGCTATTATATCTATCTGCATACAAACATACAGCCAACACAACCTACCCAAAGGTCTAATCCAACAATTAGGATAATATCATGCATAATGCACTGTCAGTTACAGGCTGTAACCATCTTATCATCATCTGCTGTCATGCGATTTACCTTGGTGGGCCAACAAAGGGCACATCTGAGGATGAATGGTTCGTGCAAAAGAAGAAAGAGGCCATAAACTACAAACTTTTGTTACTTATATTTACATTAATGATGATATATGGCAATCACCCTTGAAGATGGTCCATGAGACCCCTGGATACCCACTCTATTTCCTGCTCTCTCTCTGTGTCTCCGTCTCTCTTTCTCCAGACATACCCCACTCTCCCTTTCTTGTCTCTGCCGACAAGCATGATAATTGAAGGATTGCTAGCTAATTGGTAATAAAATGTTACTTTAGGTTAATAGAACCATTTCAAAGAGGCGAAACCCCCACATTCATTCAGCACGTTAAGGCTGGAATTGAGGTACTAGCTAATGATCCTAATGGGCTATTAATATTCTCTGGGTAGTTTTTCCCTTCCCATTCCTTACCTACGGCTTTGGAAGGCGATGGACCCTTTATGCTGACACTGCCCTTGATTTTGCTTTGGGGGGAGGCGTTTGTGGTAGAGGCGCGACCAAGAAAAGTATAACAGATCTTGCGGAGGGGTTGTCATATTTGGTAAGTTGATTAAAAAGAAATGAATGAAAAAAAAAAAAAATGTAAACTGATCTGTTTTTTTTTTTTTAGAATCTGGCCGAAGACAATAATTTCTTTGCCTATTCAACTAGGGTACCGAAATCTCGGATCATAGCTGAATGCTATGCCACGGATTCCTATCAAAATGTATTGTTCTCTCTTTTGCGGTTTAAACTATATACAGGAGTTTATCCGTCTCGGGTTACGGTTGTGACGCACGAGTTCAAAAGGGAAAGATTTGTCGAGTGCCATTTCCCAGCTCTTGGGCTAAATCTCGAGAAGGGAGAGCTGAATGTCATTGGAATTAACCCGCCTGAGGAAATTACGTCTCTGGAGTCTCTGGTGGAGGGGGAGGAAAAGAGAGGGATTGGCTTATGGATAAAGGATAGATACGGCGTGCAGATAGAGTTGTCGAGGAAAAGGATACAGAGAGGATGGGTGGCAGGCGTGGAACAAGGAGTTTTTATTAATGTAGGGCTGGAACCAGTGGTGGAGGACTTGGTTCGCTGGGATGGGGGAACAAGTGCGAACGAGTGGTTCCCTGGGATAAATGAATTGCCATGGCATCGTCGGCCATGATATATACTTTTTAGTTAGTATAAATAGTACGTACGACTATGGGATATGGAGGAGTAAAATATTCAAATGCAGGTTCCGAATTCCTTCCAAAATAAAATAATCAATATAACACCTTAAATCTCCTATGCCGAACGCCCCTTCTGAATTTGTCCAGTTTAACCTCCGCCCTTTCAATCAGCAAGGCGATAGCTGACCAGGGTTTCAACTCTATGATTGTTGGTGCTGAAGCTTCTGAGTTGCACCTTTTCTGCGTTCTTGATCTCTTTAGCGTCGCTATCTCCCCATTCAACGGGTACTTCTGAGTCGGCGTCAGCGTAGACAAGGACGTTGAACGTGCAATCTCCATCTAAGACAGGCAAGAAGGTCACGGATGCGGTGATTTGCCGAAATATGGCTTGTATCTCCTCTTGGATTTCCTTCTCTGTTTTTTCAACAACAGGTGTGTCGGCGTCTCTGTAGACAAGGCAAGAATAATTCTTAGCAGGAGATGTGATGTGTATTCACGAAAATGCAAATGTCTTACCCAGGGGATGAATTTTCTTTATCTCCGGTTTTGCGCGATGATTGGCTCTTAGAACTCTTGCCAAATATTTGTACCTTGAGAGTGTTAGACTTTATGTCGTTGAAGGCAGGGTAGGGGACTTGTGTACATCAAATTGCCATCTTTCAACATGTTCCCCGGTTTCCTTACTGGTGATAACCACCACTAGCTTGGAAATCTTGCCCCCCAACATCCATTTGTTCAATTGTGACATAATCTTCTTGATGTAGGCTTTGACCTGGTCGTCCGAGGTAACTGAGGTTGGTCAATGGATAGGCCATGGAACCGGTGGGGAAAAGCGTCAGACTAACCAAGCATATTGAGACCATATTTCTTGACGCTGGAAATTTGTCAATAGAAAATTTCGAGAGGGTTTAGGGTTGGGGATAACTGACGTTGTGAAATCTTCGGGAGGATACACTCCTCGCTGAAAGCTAGAACTTCAGTTAAGCAACAGTTCCTACAAAGAAGGGCATTGTAGCCTTACAGGATTGAATTTATTGAATATTCAAACTGGAAAATATTAGCACCGTTTCAATAGAACAGGAGTGAGCTCGAAAAACACTTACAAACTCCGCGACCAACTTCGCCGACCCTATCTGTTGGTCAGCTTTCTGAAGACTTCCATCAACACTTATGTATTCCATTCTTGCCTTTAAGGGACAGCTTGTGGACTTTAGATTTATCTTTTGACGTCGACATGGTGATGCAAAGTGTTGCCACGGGTGTGCTATTGCTCTCTGTGTAAGAGGATGGTGAAGAAGGAGCTTGTGTTTACCTTCGATAGTCACCACAGCAATTCGCTCGACCGCCCGGCAACTCCCACAGAACCACACTTTTTTTGCCCGCAAGGCCGCATCTCCGAATTGTCAATTTTAATTCCTACCTGCCCCAATTCCCCGCATTATCCTAATCTCTATTACTCCCATGCTATTGCAGAGCTCCCGATGCGAGGATGCCTGCAGTTAGCCAGATGGCTGAGCACAGCACCATCCTGTCCTGCTGCTCCAAGCCTGCTTAAGGTGCCACCCAGACTAACTACTGCAACCCGGTTTTTTACCAGCTCCTCGTTCAAAGCCTCTAGAGGCACCGCAAAGCCTGCATCCGACCTTGAAACTAGAATCTCAGCGATTCCAATTGATCGATACCGCAATTTCTGTATCGTTGCCCATGTTGACCATGGCAAGAGTACGTTGTCGGACAGGTTGCTAGAACTCACGGGCACCATCCAGCCCGGAATGAACAAACAGGTATTGGACAAACTCGATGTTGAACGCGAGCGAGGGATTACAGTGAAGGCCCAGACATGTACGATGATCTACAACCATAAAGAAGAAGACTATCTTCTCCATCTTGTCGATACACCCGGCCATGTGGACTTTCGTGCGGAGGTGTCGCGTAGTTACGCCAGTTGCGGAGGAGCGTTGCTCCTGGTTGATGCTAGCCAGGGTGTCCAAGCGCAAACTGTTGCAAACTTTTATCTTGCGTTTTCCCAGGGCTTGGAGTTGATACCCGTTATAAATAAGGTGGATCTACCATCTGCGGATCCGGAACGGGCCCTGGAGCAGATGAAGCAGTCTTTCGAACTTGATACAGAGGATGCAGTGAGAGTTTCGGCGAAGACGGGATTGAATGTGGAACAGCTACTTCCAAAGGTGGTTGATAAGATACCGGCGTATGTCTTGCTCCCATCTTTATTCTAAATATTTTCTGTCACGTTTGCTGTTGCTGACCATTTATCTCATAGACCTATCGGTGATTCCAAAAAGCCTCTGCGTATGTTACTCGTCGACTCCTGGTACGATTCCTACAAGGGCGTTATATGTCTGGTCCGTATATTCGATGGCGAAATCCGGGCGGGTCAGCAGGTCGTGTCCTTCGCAACGGGGCTCAAATACTACGTAGGAGAGGTTGGAATCATGTATCCCAACGAGACGCCGCAGACTGTTCTTCGTGCTGGCCAAGTGGGCTATATATTTTTCAACCCGGGCATGAAACGCAGCAAGGAAGCGAAGATTGGCGATACCTTTACGACGGTTGGGTCCGAAAGAGCTGTCGAGCCGCTGCCGGGTTTTGAAGAACCTAAATCGATGGTCTTTGTAGCAGCTTACCCTGTGGATGCGGACCATTTTGAGCACCTTGAAGATAGCATCAACCAGCTCGTGCTGAATGATAGGAGCATTACATTACAAAAAGAGTCCTCAGAGGCCCTTGGAGCTGGATTTCGATTGGGATTCTTGGGGACCTTACACTGTTCCGTATTCGAAGATCGACTCCGTCAAGAACATGGAGCTAGTATCATCATCACCCCACCATCAGTGCCAGTTAAAGTGATCTGGAAGGATGGTCGGGAAGAGATCATCACAAGCCCAGCCCGTTTTCCTGAAGAAGAGGAGGTGCGCTCTAAAATTGCAGAACTCCAAGAGCCTTATGTTCTTGCGACATTAACTTTCCCTGACGAATATCTTGGAAAAGTGATCGAACTCTGTGAAGCCAACCGAGGCGAACAAAAAAGCCTGGAATATTTTACGTCAACCCAGGTTATCTTGAAGTACGAGCTACCTCTCGCGCAGCTAGTCGATGATTTCTTTGGGAAGCTCAAAGGATCCACGAAAGGTTATGCATCTCTGGATTATGAAGAGTCAGCCTGGCAACCCAGCCATGTCGTCAAGTTGCAGCTTCTCGTCAACAAGGCTCCCGTGGATGCAGTCGCCCGCATTGTTCATTCCAGCCAAGTTGATCGGCTAGGAAGGAAATGGGTGACCAAATTTAAAGAGCACGTCGACCGACAACTGTTCGAGGTAGTCATCCAGGCTGCCGTTGGACGTAAGGTCGTAGCACGTGAAACCGTCAAGCCGTATCGCAAGGACGTGTTGGCCAAGCTTCATGCAAGCGATGTTAGTCGACGGCGTAAACTTTTAGAGAAACAAAAGGAGGGACGGAAGAGGCTTCGGGCAGTTGGTAACGTGGTTATCGAACATAAGGCCTTCCAGGCATTTCTGGCCAAGTAAAAGTGAAAGGGGGGAGGTTTGTATTTTAGTATTTGATATCCTGTACAATACATTTACCCAGATGAGAGAGAAATAGATGGAGATATATATTTATATTTTTATACGTATTTAATTAACGACTCTACGCCTATTTGTTGTCTGTCAAAAAAACAATTAACAGAAGAAGTGCGGGCATGTCTTGACATTGCATATGAAATGCAGTGTGCGGGTGCTGATTGGCTGGACGGGCGGAGGGGCGCAAGCTGGAGCTCTTTTTTTGTTGCAAAAGAAAAAAAAAGTTCGTCGCCAACCCCGCCGTCATTATGGTCTTGCAGTTTCTTCCTCTTTCACCCCCGTGATCCTTCTTCTGCTTCATCTGGGTCAGTCACTGCACTATCAATTTAGCAGATCGGGCATCATCTTCTCACTTGTCTATACTCTCCCATTGCTGTGGTTTCCCTCTTCTTGTGTGTGTTGTTCTCGGAGCCTTTGTGTGCCCGGATGATCTGTTGAGTCATTATCACCCTGCCATGACCATCTCTTGACTCCGCAGATGCAGCCTCCAGAAGGTGTGCAGGTCGACCTGGGCAAGGCCCAGGTCATTGACCGTGTCCCCAAAGTGATTAAGGAATTGAAATTCGGTGTTTTGTAAGGAATTGCTGATCTGAATATCCCCGCCCCCTCTTTTTGCTGGAGGAGGGTTTGTTTTTTTTTCTTTCAACCGTTGTTCCCGCCCATGAGGCTAACCTTTGGGCGATTTCACCCGAACCAGGTCCAATGATGATATTGTTAGTCAAGGTGTGGTAGAAGTATCTGATCGAAAATTTTTCAATCTCGACAATGACCGCGCTGTGGTTGCTCATGGCCCCCTCGATGGACGCATGGGTATCTCGAACAAGTCCTCAACCTGTCAAACTTGCGGTGGCGTACTACAGGTTTGTAATGGCCACTTTGGCCATGTGAGGCTCGTCCTACCTGCCTTCCACGTCGGTTATTTCAAGCGAGTTATCAGTATCCTCCAGGAAATTTGCAAAGAATGCTCGCATATTTTGTTGCCGGAGGCGGAGCGTCGTGCTTTCCTCCGGGAAATGCGCCGACCGAGGCTTGACAATTTAAGACGGATGCAGATCGCGAAACGGATCAATGATCGCTGTCGTAAAACCCGGAATTGCGAAGCTTGCGGTGCGGTCAACGGTGTCGTCAAGAAGGCCGGGACAAGCGCTTTGAAAATTACACATGACAAGTTTCGCGCATTCAATGCCTCGACATCGATGAAAAAGGTCCCGCCACCCAGCAAGATTGTTTTCGACCGGTCCTTTGAGGAGGCGAGAAGCTCAAATGCGGAGGTTGAGAAGCATTACAAGAAGGCCCAGGATGACTTGAATGCTTTGCGAGTGTTGAACCTCTTTAAGAGAATCTCGAACAGTGATTGCGAGTTGTTGGGGCTGGATCCGAAGGAAGCGAGGCCTGAAATGTTCCTTTGGCAGTTTATCCCTGCTCCCCCAGTGTGTATTCGTCCTTCAGTTGGACAGGATGCCGCTTCGACTGAGGACGACCTGACGGCTAAGCTGGGCGATATTGTCCAGAGTAATATCAATTTGAAAAATGCGTTGTTGAAAGGGGCGCCGGTACAGACTATTATGGAATGCTGGGACTACATGCAACTCCAGATTGCAGTGTATATTAATAGTGATGTGCCGGGACTCAACAAGGCAGATTTGGGAAAGCCCATCAGAGGATTCGTCCAGCGTCTCAAGGGAAAACAAGGGCGATTCCGTGGCAACCTTTCAGGAAAACGTGTTGATTTTTCGGGTCGGACGGTTATTTCACCAGATCCTAACCTGCGAGTTGACGAAGTCGCAGTCCCAGAACTAGTGGCGAAGAATATGACCTATCCTGAGGTCGTAACAAGATACAATAAGGAAAAGCTTCAGCAGAGAGTCCGAAATGGGACCAAAAAATGGCCTGGAGCGAACTATATTGTGAAGAAAGGAAACCCCTTAAAAACCATGCTCAAGTATGGTAATCTTAAATTGAGTGCCGACCAGCTGCAAGAAGGAGATATCGTTGAGCGTCACATCGAAGATGGTGATATTGTGCTCTTCAACCGCCAGCCTTCTCTTCACAAGCTTAGTATTCTCTCACATTTTGCCAAAGTTCGTCCCCACCGAACATTCCGGTTGAATGAGTGTGTGTGCAATCCTTACAATGCAGATTTTGACGGTGATGAAATGAATTTACACGTTCCTCAGACAGAGGAGGCAAGGGCCGAAGCAATGGAGCTGATGGGTGTAAAGAACAACCTTGCAACTCCGAAGAACGGAGAGCCGATCATTTCCGCCATCCAGGATTTCATTTCTGCGGCCTACATTCTTAGCAGCAAGGATAACTTCTTCGATCGCCGTTCATTTACACAAATCTGTCTGTACATGCTCGGCCCGGAGACACGATTTGATCTCCCACCGCCCTCCGTCTTAAAACCACAGATGCTGTGGACTGGAAAGCAGGTGTTCAACATCTTGATGCGCCCGAACAAAGACGACCCCGTCCTGGTTAATTTAGATGCCGCATGCAAAACGTTCAAAGCGCCGAAAGATGGCAGTCCAAGGGACCTCGACCCCAACGATGGTTGGCTCGTGGTCCGGAACTCCGAAGTCATGTGCGGCTTGATGGACAAGTCCACGATTGGTTCCGGAAAGAAAGATAACGTGTTTTACATTATGCTTCGTGATTTTGGTCCTCCTGCTGCGGCTGAGGGCATGAACAGACTGTCTAGGCTCTCGGCACGTTGGTTTACGAATATGGGTTTCTCAATTGGAATCACCGATGTTTACCCCAGTGAGAAGCTTTTGCGATCGAAGAATGAACTAGTTGAGACGGCTTATGCCAAATGTGACGAAGTGATTGCCCAGTATAAAGCTGGTACTCTAGAGAAGTATCCTGGATGTGACGAATTGCAGACCATGGAGAATCAAATCTCCGGAATTCTCAGTAAAGTCCGTCAGCAGGCCGGTGACGAGTGTATCGCCCAGTTGAGCAAGTATAACTCTCCACTGATCATGGCTACTTCTGGATCCAAAGGTTCTAGTATCAACGTGTCTCAGATGGTTGCACTCGTCGGTCAACAGATTATTGGCGGACAACGTGTGCAAGATGGTTTCCAAGATCGTACCTTACCTCACTTCCCCAAAAATGCCCGCCAGCCTCCGTCAAAGGGCTTCGTCCGCAACAGTTTCTTCTCAGGTCTCCTACCTTATGAATTTATTTTCCACGCCATGTCCGGTCGTGAAGGTCTAGTCGATACTGCCGTGAAGACAGCCGAGACTGGTTACATGTCTCGTCGACTGATGAAATCGCTGGAAGATCTCTCCACTGGTTATGACGACACCGTCCGGAACTCGTCGCAGAATATTGTCCAGTTCCAATATGGTGATGATAAACTTGATCCTGTGGATATGGAGGGTAAAGCCAAACCAGTCCACTTCGACCGGACTTTCATCCACTCCGAGTCGACGACGTACGAAAATGATGAGCGAAGTCTGTCCCCTGCAGAGATTATGGAAGTATGCGAGGAAATGCTTTCAAAAGAGCGTGCCAAGCTGGTGCGACATGATTTGATGGGAACTAAACTCGGATATATGGACCGGAGCGACCATGGCGTTGACCAGTTCGAAAGCGCTCGCGACTTTTTGGAGTCGATCCAGCAATATGTTGCCAGCAGGGCAGACAAGTTGATTTCTCGGGGTGGTGATAGCGACCGAACTGACGAGAGAACACTCAAGGGTCTCAACCATACCGGAAAGCTGACAGAGAAAACTCTTCGTACCTTTATTACCGCTTGTTTGATGAAATATAAAAGGGCCCAAGTCGAGCCTGGTCACGCTGTTGGCGCAGTCGGTGCACAGTCTATCGGTGAGCCGGGAACTCAGATGACGCTGAAGACTTTCCACTTTGCTGGTGTTGCTGGTATGAGTATCACACAGGGTGTGCCCCGTATTAAGGAAATTATCAACGCCTCCAAGGAGATTAGTACGCCTGTCATCGCCTGCGAATTGGTAACCAAAGATCAAATTATTGCCGCACGGATCGTGAAAGGACGTATCGAGAAAACTTATCTCCGCGATATCATTCACTACGTACGAGAGATCTGGACTGGGAAAGAGGCTTATATCACCGTCAAGATTAACTGGAAAACAATCCAAGATTTGCAGCTTGAACTCTCCATTAAGAAGATTTTAGATGCTATCAAAGTCCACAAACGTTTCCGCGGAGAAGATCTTAAATTCCGGACACAGCGGTCGCACATTCATATCTACTTGGACCTGGATCCCCTAAGCAAGGAGAAACTTTCAAAAACGGAAATTGCAGCAACCAGTTCCGATCCTTTCCTTCGTCTGAAGCACCTCAAGCGCATGCTCCCTGATATTCAAGTCCTCGGCCATCCACAAGCCAATCGTGCCATTATCCGTACCGATGATTCCTCCACAACCAACACCCTCCTCGTGGAAGGTTATGGATTGCGGGAGTGTATGAACACGCTCGGTGTTGACGGTCTCCGCACCTCTAGCAACAACGTGATGGAGATGCGTGACATCCTAGGAATTGAGGCGGCACGGCGTACAATCATCCAAGAAATTAGCGAAGTGATGAAGGACATGGACATTGATCCGCGACACATGCAGCTCCTGGCTGATGTCATGACGTACAAGGGTGAGGTTCTTGGAATTACACGATTTGGCCTTGCAAAGATGCGTGATTCAGTGCTCCAACTCGCGTCATTCGAGAAAACCGCTGATCACCTTTTCGATGCCGGTGGCGCCGGTCGCACCGATCTCATTGAGGGAGTCTCCGAATGTATTATCATGGGCAAGACTGTATCCCTCGGTACGGGAGCGATGGAAGTCGTGCGCAAGATGAACTTCTTCGAGGGGCAGATCGGTCGGAAGAAGACGGTTTTCGAGGATGTCTGGAACGAGACACATAGCGAACCAAAAAGGGCAAGACGAAGGGCATAAATCTTGATCTGCCAGGGAGGGAAGAGAGAAAGAAAGAAAAGTAATGAAAAGAAAAAAAAGTACTCTCTAGCATTAATGGCGTTGCGTTGTGATTGTTCACACACCCAGGTGTTGTATTTTATAAGTGCTAGCGGTTCCTGATGGTGAGGGTAGATGATTTTGTAGTATTTTATTACTTTTATGTATGTACAGGAATGATGAATGCCATACCTAAGATATCCTATTTCATTTCTTTGTTTCTATTTTACTACTGTCCAAAGTTATATAGAGTACTGGGTATGATTCGCCCTGTTTTTAGATATATTTTTAGGTAGCAGAGTAGTGGCGGGGGAAGGGGAAGCTCAACACCTCCGCCCGGAGCACATAGGATCTTTTTTTTTTTTTTTTTTTCCCATCCCACTTTCCCCTCCTTCGACACTCCAAACGTCATTAGAACACAAATCACATTACACGACCATTACAATCACCTAACCCATATCTCAAATCTCAAACCTCCAATCCACCAAGTAATGAAACGAACCCTCCCACAAAGCCCAACAACAACCGCCCCTCGCAAAAAAGACCAAGCTCAACAGGACCGAACCACCAAGAACACCAAAACCAACGACAACGACAACGACAACAGCAACATAATGACAACAACACCCAATACACCAGACTACACTCCACCGCCCCTCCCGACCCTATTCACGCACACCCAACCCCTCCCCATTCTCATCACACAAGGCGCCGAAGCCCACCTATACAAAACCGTCTATCTGACACCATCCACGCCCGCGGCTTTAAAAATCCGACCGTCGAAGCCTTACCGTCACCCCATCCTCGACCGGCGATTAAGCCGTCAGCGGATCCTACAGGAGGCGAGATGTTTGACGAAATTAGTGCGGGAGGGGGTTAGTGTTCCAGCTGTTCTAGCTATGGATTGGGAGATGAATGGTGGAGGGGGTGGTGCTTGGATTCTCATGGAGTGGATTGAGGGGTTAGTTGTTCGGGTTATTTTGGAGAGGTGGGAGGGGTATATGCGGATGCGGGCGCGGGCGCGGACACAGACAGGACAGGATGAGGCGGAAAAAGAGGAGAAGGAAGAGGAAAAGAAAGTGCGTGATTTGCTGAGACGGATTGGTTATGCTGTGGGTGGGTTGCATAAAGCTGGGGTGATTCATGGGGATTTAACAACGAGTAATCTCATGTTGCGTCGTCCGGGGAGTGATGCGGAAGCAGCAGCAGCAGCAGCAGCAGAAGAAGAAGAAGGGCAGAGTCCGTCTATGGATGGTCAGGTTGTCATTATTGATTTTGGGTTGGCGAGTCAGAGTGTCCAGGATGAGGATCGAGCGGTGGATTTGTATGTGCTTGAGAGGGCGTTTGGGAGCTCGCATCCTCGCACGGAGCCGTTCTTTGATGAATTGTTGAGAGGGTATAAGGAGAGTCATCGGGGGTCGATAGCGGCGTTGAAGAGGTTGGAGGATGTGAGGATGAGAGGGAGGAAGAGGAGTATGATTGGGTAAATCTATATTCTTCTAGATTTTTATTTTTATTATTATCATTATTATTCTTAGATTTGGTTTGGATGGATATACATGCATGAGTCAATCAAAGTTCCATTTTCTCTTGTAGGCAAGTAGAAGTTGATAAGTAGGTAGGTTGGCAAGGTAAGTAAATGGGGAATAGCAGTTTGTATCAGAACGCCACGCTATCATAATAATCAAAAAAAAAAAAAAAAACCTAGATTAGCAGGAAAACAAAAGAAGTGATTACAGAATAGAACGGAAGAATAGAAGAAGAAGAAAAGAAATGGCATCTCAAGATCGTGACTTGACGCAACTTCCTACATCTGCTAGGGCAAAATATCCCTTATTCTCAACCACGCCACGATCCTTAACAACAGCCGTATACTTGACCACCCACTGCGTCTCAACATCACCCTGAATACCATCATTCGCGTCAGGCAAGGAAGCCAAGATCCCCGCACCCTTCTCCCCAGGACCAAGCAGCTCTCTTGTGGTACCAACGGAAAGGATATCATTACAATCATTATGGGTAAGCAACTGTATGTTCTCCTGTTTCGCATACAGAATCAACGACTTAGGCACAACACAGCAATCCTTAAGATTGATCTGATTAACCGAGGGTTTCACTTTAGTATGCGGGAGGAATCGAGCCAGTCGCTCGCTACCGAATTCCGCGACCCCAAGCTGCGAAATCATACCCTTTTCCTGTAAACTTTCCAGCACTCTCCAGGTTTGAATCATACTGTCAAAGTCATCGGCCTGCTCTTCGCTCCCTGTGGAGGAGGAGTTCTCCTCCTGCTCCCCATCCGTCTCATCATCGCTATCGTCCTCTGCATCGAACAGGATCCCCGGAAACGAGACAATCAGCAAATCAATCGAGTCCACGTGTAACTCTTTCAGGACAAGGTCAATTGCCTCCCTTGTGTGTGCGCATCGTCGCGACACCGGAATCCCCGGCAGGTAGAACAGCTTCACGGTGATATCGTACTGGGATCGCTCCTCTGCTAGTCCACGCTGTGAGAAATCGACAGCAGGGATATATAATGCGTCATCTTTTTGGAGGGTCCAGGACGGGGTGGAATCGGTGCTGGTGGTGGTGTTGTTATCAGTGCTGGCGGCGACTGCAAGTTGCTGCGAGATTTGGAAATTCGCCCGGAGAGAGTTGACCAATTCGACATTAGATTTGAAACTGGTTGGTTGCCGAATGACGGAGGGACCACCACTGGTCATAATATTCCTATATCGGTGCGTTTTGTGTTAATTCAAATTCCTTTTGAGAGTCTTCCATGAGGAAATAAAAAAGATATCTATGGTTTTGGGGGGGGGGAAGTGGGGGAGATTGGACAGGTAGATATAAAAAAAAATTCACATACGAAGTAGAAAGAATTAGCTTCATGGTCGGAGCTAGGCTTTTCTTGTAGATAATGAATTAAATGAAGTAATTATGGACTTGGATTGGTCCTTGGACGCTCTAGGACTGTTGGAAGAATCCTCGACCTTGGTGGTAGTGATGGTGGGGGGAAGAGAAGTTGAGAAAAAGAGCGCAATCGATTGCTAAGCAGCCCCGCGGGGGAGGGGATTCTTTTCCGCATTCGTGAGACAAAAGAGTAATGAATAATTATGATAAAATTCTCTACATATTACTAGGATTAATGAAGAGAAGAAAACAAAGATAAAACAAAAAGACAACCAATTTATTCATAATCCAGGGTGGGATCCCAATCAGTAGGAGAGTATTCTCCTGTATGAAGCACCTTCATTTCGTCCGCCGACAATTCGAAATCAAACACATCTGCGTTTTCTTTGATTCGACTAGGTGTGACAGACTTGGGAAGAGGCACAAGTCCCTATGATATTTGTGTTCATCGTTATGTCGAGATTAGCTTGATATCTTCACCAAAGACATGGAGCTTATAAAAGAAATAGCAAAATAAAGAGGGATCAAAGGTAAGAAAGCATAAGAGGTAAATGCATAGAGTAAATGTATTGGCATGTCTGGAAACTCACCTTCTGCAGCCCCCATCGGATCATAATCTGAGCTGGCGATTTACCATATTTTTCCCCTAATAACCTCAGGAGCGACTCCCTCATCCGGGTTCCCTGCGCAAGAGGCGAATACGCCTGAACAACAATATTACGCCGTTGAAGCCACTCGATAATCTCTGGTCGATCACACCATGGATGGATTTCATACTGTCCGACATCAATCTTGCTATCTCCGCCTCTGGATGCAATATACTCTTCGAGCTCGTCGAGATGATGAATCCCGTAGTTGGAGACTCCTATAGACTTGGTCTTCCCCGCTTTCTGGGCCTCCACGAGGGCGCGCCATGACCCAAGACGTGCTTCTTTCCCACCATAGGGGGCATGAATGAGAATCCTATATATATGTATTAGGTACTAGAGCACTTTTGAGATTACCCCGGACCGGGAACCCAAAGGCTGTCGAACTCCCCTTTAAAGAGAGACGGCAAAAGAGAAGATAGGGAGGGAAAGACAAACAAATCGAAGTATTCCTGCTCTGCAGTACGCAAACTGGAATCTATAGCTTGCTTAGTAGCATTATACCCCATGGATTCAGGTGGAATCTTAGTTGTGAAGAAGATGTCGGATCTGTCAACTCCGGACCCTGCGATAGCACGACCACACGCTTTTTCATTGCGATACATGATCGCAGAGTCCACCTAATATAATTTGATGTTACTAGCTGGTAGAATATATTTGCACATCATCTGAAAGGGTGAAAAGGGGAGGGAGAATGAATATGGAAACAGTTCTAGTTGTGCTTTTCACGTACATGACGATATCCCAGCCGTAAAGCCTCACGAGTTGTTTGCTCGGTTTTAGATGGAGGACTAAAGCCGTCAGTTTTTAGACTTATGATAGTGAGAGGGGATATGAAAGGAAAGCTACATCAAGTAAACCTATAGTTAGGGGTTCTGTCGTTAGCTTTGGCTCTACATTATCATCAGGAGATCTTCTTACGCCGTATCCCAGAATTGGGATTTCATAGCCGGAGTTCATTCGATATGTGGATCGGAGACTTTGAAGAGCTGCCATCGTGTATGAGGTTATCCGGTTTGGATGCTAGACATCAGATGGAAATTGGAAATGAATATTGGGTTGGAGGAATTGGTTGGAGTAGATATAATTGAGACGCTTACCTTGGTGGGGCTGAGATAATGACGCATCCCTGATTGTTAAATCCAAACCTGGATACAGACACCCACTCATGAAGGTATTTTGATATGTTTCTCCTTGTGAAAGGTCCAGTCTAGTGATATCATTGATGGGAAATTTTATAATGAATTTCTTGGCAATACCTGGGTAGGTGTCAGCTTTCTTATGTGCAAACTATACTTACAGAGTTATTTACTGTATTATTGGAATAGAAGTGCATTAGAAGGCGCCTTCATCTCTATCTAAATCTAAGTAACTTCAAGTAGATTTGCTTACGCACTTGTACCTCTTAACTCTAAAACTCTTACCATTGAGAGAATTCATCTTGTAAAGATATATAAAAATTTAATATATCCCAGAACTATAAGGGCTTTGGGTTCCTATATAACAATGAGATAGTTATTGACATTCGCTAGCTTGGACAATAGTTTATAGCTTAATTGAATTAATTTGATGACCACTTCTAACTCAGACGATTGTAGGCGATAATTACATCTCAATATGTCTAAGCAAAGGGGTGTCACGACCCCAATCACTCGATTGGAATAAAGATAGTCAAAATATGTATATATATACACGGAGTTTAACGCTATGATGTCGCCATTGAGGCTCTCAATGGCAGGCAAATGCAAATGAAGTTGACCACAGACTGATGGTTTCTTCCAGAAGGCAACATGGTCCTACTAGAGTACTCCGGCAACTCCAGGAAGCGACATGAAACGCAGCAAAAGAAAATTAAGAATAATTTATAAAAGAGCCATTAGGATCACATATGTTAATTTAACTGAACATAGTTTGCTGTGATTGGCTGTTAGTCGTGTTTAAGGTTGTATATCTTTTCGAAAACTTACCTGGGAATTGTCCCTCTCTCCCATCCACCCGACCAGACCACCATTCATTCTGATTATCTGTTCGTTGTGTGATCTCAATGACATCTCCCGCAGAAAAGCTCAGGTCACCATGAGCTTGCGCTTCATAGTCATAGAGAGCTGTGACTGTCTCCACAGGTGCACTAAAGCGTGATGGCTTAGGTCTTGGTGGGGGAGGAGCTGGCTTGCTCTTTGCAGCCGCAGCAAGAGCACTGCTCCCTGCGCCAGCGGTGTACGGGGGTGGGGGGTTTTCGACCACATCGGGGTCGGACTGCCGTCCGAAACGACCCTTCTCATTGGCTAGTTTATCCTTGAGACTTAGCTTCGAGTCCTTGCGACGACCCCCAGTGGTTTTGTAGTGGACGATGGTGAGCTGCTCTGCCCGCTCTTGGACATCCCCACGCTTCGCCTCATACGCTTCTTCCACATCTCGTGTCAGATCAAAGTAGCCGATGTTGATGCCCTGCATCTTGTCATGTAACGTGTAAAATACGTTTAGCTGCATGTAGTAGAAAGACTGGAATAGAGGTTGAATGAACTCCGCTTCGAGGGCGAAAAGCTTCGGTAGTTCCTCCTTAAGCAAATCATTGTAGTAGTTATACTCTTGTGTGGCCTGCTCCATATCGTTTTCAGCCTTGTAGAGAGCCTTTTCATCCTTGAGCGATTTGTCCTTCTTGTCTTGAAGCTTCTTAAGTGTATTCCGGTGGCGATCGTAATCCAGCTTCTTATGGTCCCGTTTCACTGCAACCTTGCGAATCGCTTTGATCACAACCAAAAGCTGTTCTGCAGGACTAACAATACGGGTCTCAATCATTTCTAGCTCGGGTGCTAGAGATTCTTGAAGGTCTCGAACGATTGCTTCATATTCTTCGCAGGCCTGGATGCCCTCTGGATTTCCTTCGATTGTGAATGAGCTCGGATCGGAAGCGCGACCGGAGATGGGCTTGTATAGCTCTGTCATGGCTTTGGAGAATTCGATTTGGTGGTTAAGCATGCCTAATTGCACAGTTGTCAGCACTGGCGGAAGGCTAGTTAGAACGGCTGTGGGGGAGGTCACGCACCATTGATGGCATCAAAGTATTTCTTAGACTCATCATGGAGCTTCTTGGTCTCCTTTTCGAGCTCCTGAAACCGACGCTCTGCATCGATATAGACTGGGTCCTTGGTGTTTTCGCCGATATTGAATCTCGCCTTAAACGATTGCGGGGCACGGACAATGCTTTTCTGGAAGCCCTTTAAACTCATTTCGCCGGCTCCGTCGCTCGCAGTGCAGCCCGGAGTGCGGCGGGATCCTTACCAGGGTGAATAGTAGTGAAGAACTGTTGTCGGTTAGGTAGAGCGATTCAAGAAGAAGGAAACAAAGGCTATAGGGCCGATATTTGGGTGGTCTCAAGGGGGAAAGATGAACTATCGGATTGCAAGGTGTAGGCGGGGGGGAGGGAAGAGCGCTTTTTGGTTTTGTTCGCCGCAAGAGTCAACTTCGTTTGCTTAAATGTGGTTGGTTGGGTGCCTTCCACCACCAAGAGAACCGGTGACGGTTAGACTGGTGGTTCGTCTGTTGTGGCTGACCTATGACATAATAGAATGTGGCTGAGCATGAACAGGTTTCCAAGATGATGTGATATGAGCATTACGGCCTATGTACGTATCTACAAGGGGAGCCTTTATTATATTATCCTTGTATCACCCTCAAAAACAACAATAATGGCAATTGTTGCTACCTAGGATTTATTGAAAGATTAAACAACAGAGTCAAGGGGAAAAATGGGTGAGGGTCCTCAGTTCCTATTTAGGTAAAAGAGGGATCATCTCCAACCTTGGCAAGATGAGCGATTTGCTCCCCTCTCCACCACCAAAAGCTTCCTCCATCCACCTCTGTTTCTTCTTCTTTATTTCTCTCTTTAACTATTATCCCCCCCTATGTGCCCTAATCACCTAGCTCTATAGATAATTTGTAATTTCTGCCTTCATATTATGTAACTGCACTGAAGATTTCAAAGATGTTGCCAATATGACTAGCGCAAGCTAGTATGGTCTCTTAGTTCAGCCCTGTCTTTATTCAATTCTTCTGCAAAGACACTTGAGTATTTGTGGGAATCAGTCAGACGGATGTGGCGCAGCTATCGGAGGAATGGACCGGAAAGGCAACTAGAATTCAAGTTTCATTGGAGGGTTGGAGAATTAGGCACCAAGGTAAAAAGGAAATTTTTGTGAGATTCAATCTTTCTTTCCATTGCTTTCCTTTGAGATTATTATAATTCTTTCCCACCCAACCTAAAGGCTTGAAGGATATTTGAGGATAGTAGGTAGAAATGAGAACAGAGGGTATACAAAGGTGAATAGCCATTGGTCTCGAGGTACAATTTTAGGCTTCTACATGAGGTATAATTTGCTCCTTCACTTTACTTGAAAGTTGGTTGTTAAGAAAAGGAACGTAAAATCAGGCACCTTACTTTTAACGGTTCCATGGTGTGGAAATGGTCCTGATTCATGGAAATCGAGTATCTACAACACCACTCTTTGCTGGCATTAAAACAGGGTGAAGTCGTCAAGACACCCATCCATCTCCCTGTTGCCCTTCAACCCCCCCCCCCCGGCACTACTATTATTTATATTCACTAATTTTAAACCTTTGTAAATTCCCAACTTCAAGTAGTAATCAAGAAGAGAATAACGGCCTTTTCTCACTGCTTTTACACCCAATCCACCTTCTAGACAGTAGACACGGGCAAATTGAATGACATGTGATTTCCTGCAGGATCACGACACAATAGGTAGAAGCAATGACATTAACCCTCAGATTAATTTCTCATCGAAGTCCGCGGAGGACACAACCCCCGGCGCTTGCTTGATTGATTGCTGGGAGACAAACTCCGAGGCCCTGGGCCAGAAACGGGAAGAATACACCGGAGTATCTGATAAATCCGATCGGGCTAGTCTAGCTCGGTAATGATATAACCGGATCCAAAACTTTTTTCCCCAACCACAAAGCGTCACCTCCCCTTTTGTTATCCTAGCTGTGGTTTGCCATCAACTCATCATCGATCTTATATGGTCAAGCCTTGAATTTATATTCATCATGTCTAGTGTGGCTCCCTCTGCCTTGAGACAGGCATCCCGGGCCTATGCGCGTCGGCTGGCCTCGACACAGCACGTTTCTCTGCTTTCCCGCAGGATGCTCGCCACCCCGATCTACAGGTCCTACGTTACAGAGACTAAGGCGGCGAAGGCTCAAGTCACCGTTGACACAGCTATTAAGCAGGAGCAGAAAGAATTCGTCGAACAGACCGGTATTCAAACACACAAATCAGACCTACCCCGTTCTGCCTCCTCCGGAGATGCTGCGATGAACCCGGCCGCCGATATTCTCAAACAAGCTACAGTCATGGACCAAGGAACGCGACCCATCTATCTCGACGCCCAAGCGACCACTCCAACGGATCCTCGTGTACTTGATGCAATGCTCCCTTACCTCACTGGCATATATGGCAACCCCCACTCGAGAACTCACGCCTATGGTTGGGAATCAGAGAAAGCTGTTGAGCAGGCTCGAGAACACATTGCTAAGCTAATCGGAGCCGACCCCAAGGAAATAATTTTCACCAGTGGTGCTACGGAGAGTAACAATATGAGTATTAAGGGTGTGGCTAGATTCTTCGGACGCTCAGGCAAGAAGAAGCATATCATTACGACCCAGACTGAGCACAAGTGTGTCCTGGATAGCTGCCGCCACCTACAGGATGAGGGTTTTGAAGTTACATACCTCCCTGTCCAGAATAATGGCTTGATCCGGATGGAGGACCTGGAGGCGGCCCTGCGCCCCGATACCGCCATCGTCAGCATCATGGCTGTCAATAATGAAATTGGTGTCATTCAACCCCTCGAGGAGATTGGCAAGCTTTGTCGCTCCAAGAAAGTCTTCTTCCATACCGACGCCGCTCAAGCGGTTGGTAAAATCCCTCTGGATGTGAATAAGATGAACATTGATTTGATGTCCATCTCTAGCCATAAGATTTATGGCCCGAAGGGAATTGGAGCTTGTTATGTTCGTCGTCGCCCTAGGGTTCGTCTCGAACCTATCATCTCTGGCGGTGGTCAAGAGAGAGGTTTGCGCAGTGGTACACTAGCTCCTCACCTGGCTGTTGGATTTGGCGAGGCTTGTCGCATCGCCCTTCAAGATATGGATGTAAGTTGCTTTGACCTTTACTTTCTACCCAAAGCCAAGTCAAAAATGATTATAAGCTTCGAATGAGGTCGTCGGAGGTAGCTGCACACTTGAAGTGTGTTTCCATGGCCTTTGAAGACCGTAGCAGGGGTGATGATTTTTTTATTGAAATTTGGTTTTAAGGGGAAAGTTTCCAAGAATTTCGAAGAGACGCAATCGCTAACCAAAATATCTTGTTTCTTAACAGTACGATTCGAAGCATATTTCACGGTTGTCAAAGCGTTTGACTGACACCCTTTTGGCCATGGAACATACTTCTTTGAATGGAGACGCAGATCGCCACTACCCTGGCTGTGTGAACGTTTCTTTTGCATACGTCGAGGGAGAGTCGCTTCTTATGGCCTTGAAGGACATCGCCCTCTCCTCTGGTAGTGCGTGCACATCTGCGTCACTAGAGCCCAGCTACGTGCTTCGCGCGTTGGGCAGCAGTGACGAGAGCGCCCATAGCAGTATTCGGTTTGGTATTGGGCGGTTTACCACGGATGCTGAAATTGACTATGTGCTACAAGCCGTGCAGGACCGAGTGCACTTCCTGCGGGAGCTTAGTCCGCTCTGGGAGTTGGTTCAGGAGGGAATTGACCTTAACACTATTGAGTGGAGCGGCCACTAAATAAGGATCACCCTCCCTTCTACATTGTTTCCCGATAAAATTGGTTTTTCCCGTCTCGAAGAATGACCACGGAGACAGGAATTTGTTCGATTTCCCCGGCGCAGTCTTTGTCGATTCCCTCTACTACATTATTTTGGAGATATCAACGGTTGGATGGCGTTAGCATGATTTGTAACAATAGTTAGGTTTTATGAGACAAAAGGTGTCTTGAGTCTTATTTAAAGAATGGACATTCTAATCTCTTATGTTTCGATGATGTATTATATCTCCCCCCTCTCTCATGCTTTCTTTGTAGATATCTATCAAGAGTATGATGGGCGACGTAGGTTCTGGGCCATAGTGGAGTTGGAAAGGGAGTGGACCAGACGGATTTGGAAGTATAGCAAAAATGATGATGTATCATCTGTCTAACTAGTTTCCCTACCGCCCTGCAATATGCAACAACGATGAACGACGCATATAGGAATTAAATGAGTGACAGGGTGCAATAAGGTATAAATCAATCAATCAACATTCAAAACCTGTAGTAAGTCCTAAGGTACTGGCGGGGGATGTTGATTAAGGTTCCGACAGACAAGCAGACACATAAGGCACAAGTCAAAATAAGATGGCGCCTCCACATGCGTTCCCTTGCTCACCGTAGTCCAAATGGGGTGGCGTGGGTGAGAGCGAGGACAGGCTAAAAGCTCGCTTAACGGCTTCCATCGGGAGTTTTGCGACCAAGTTGCCCCTCCACTCCCTACCCGGTTCATTCTCTAGCACCCAGTCCGGTCTACCCACCCCTCTCGCTTCCACCCAACCTTCCCGTTGGTGTGCTGCGACAAGACATCAAGATCGCAGGGTCTCCTCCATACAGACCATGGGAACTGATCTATATCCATCAACCTGCATCGCTCTTTATGCTTCCCTATCAATTCCATACTTGCCCCCTCCTTCTTCCCCCACAACCCCCCCAATCCCTCATCACCACCACCGTCCATGCGGACCCGAGTCTTGTGCTCCCTGACAGCTGGTTGACGATGACGGTCTTCCCTGGTTACTCTCTCTCACCAGAGGCAAATAAAACGCCCTCTTGATCCCGTGCTCGCCTTCCTGGTTGGCCCACTCGCAATGGCTAGATTCGCAGTACTTCCGATCTTTCCCCCCCTTCAGAGTGAGTTATTAATATCCTTTGTCACGGAGAATTTTCTTTGGAATCGGTCCTGTGGCTTCCGAATGACACAATTTTCTCTAAATTTCTAATCAATCAATCTAGTTGTCTTACCCCCGGTTATTCTACATTTCTAGAAAATTCAGTATTTTCCCCTGATTCCGTTCGGTAGGACTGGTTTGCTCTTCATACTTTACTTTCTTTCTTTCCTGTCATCTCTCTCTCTCTCTTCTCTCACATTTTATTTTATTTTTATTTTTTTTTTTTGGAATTTTTGATTCCAGTTTACTATCGCCTCTCCTACCTCTTCACCCCTCCTAAACGCATTCATCGTCCTACATTATTCACCCCACTTCATTTTTTCTTTCATCACCCCTCCTTGCCAATTTAGCATATTCCCACGTATCTCGGAGTCTAGTAACTCTAAATTTTTATTTTTTTTTAATTTTCTAATCTTGTCCTTTTCCCTTTTTTTTTTTTTTTTTCCTCTCTTTTTTCTTTTCTTTTTTTCTCACCCAGCTCCCTTCTAGCTTAAGACAAATCAATTCACTGCTTGTCACCCCTTCCCCCCTCAACCTCTTCCGGACCAGGAAAGATTGAGCCGTGGCTGCAGGACTATTGAATTTAATCTAGCCGGGGAAGCTCGGTTGCACGCTTTCCTGTTTGTAACCACCCTACATCATCGCCTCACCTGGATTGTCGCACTGCTACTCCTCTGAGAGCACTCGATTCAGCTCTTCCATGACAATAGTTTTGGCTCTTTTGGGATCTTGATTGACGTTCACTCATAACGTCAGATCCCAAATTTGCCCTTCCTCTTCTCTACCACCAAACATACCTTTTCTTCTTCCCCCTCTTTAGACCAACGAGGTGCACGTGAGCACCTTTGTACATTTATATCAGGCGTTATTCTGGCTTCCTCTAGCTTTACCATTTCAACGGGACTTCCTGGCCTTCAGTTGATAATTTCATTCTTCCATCATGCTTCCTCCAATTCCAGTGTTAGCAGACTACGGCATTTCGCCAGATCATGGCTTTCTTCCTTCTGAGCCTCCTCTTGAAGTCCTCCCAGACCCTTACTACACCAAGTGGGAATGGGTAGTTTCCAACCTACAGAGTCTCTTAATGAGCAGGAGAATCCGGGAAGTCGTTGATTCTATGCCTTTGCTCTCTACATTGTACCTTCAATCGGAGCCCGAGTGGAGGCGTGCATATACTATTCTCGGATTTATTCTTCATGGATACGTTTGGGGTGGTTTCAAACCTGCTGAAGTGCGTTATATACCCAAAAATAAAATAAAAAAAAAAAAAAATGAACTGACCAATTTCTAGATAATTCCTCCTCAACTAACAAGGCCTCTACTAGAGGTATGCGAACACCTCGAATTACCTCCTGTTGCTACCTACTCAGGTTTATGCTTGTGGAATTTCAAGCCAATTTTCCCCGATGAGCCAGTGGATGATCTTCATAATCTTGCCTGTTTAAATACGTTCACTGGATCATTGGATGAACAATGGTTTTACCTCGTGTCTGTAGCTATTGAAGCTCGTGGGGGACCATCAATCCCTTTGGTACTTCAAGCAATTGCTGCTGCTCGGGCTGGAAACAGCCTTGTAGTGACGGAATGCTTGCAGGGACTTGCAGAAACAATAGATGAGGTCACCGCCGTACTTGAAAAGATGTACGACTTCTGTGATCCCTACGTGTTTTATCACCGCATCAGGCCTTTCTTGGCAGGTAGCAAGAATATGGCTGATGCAGGGCTACCACATGGGCTGATGTATGATGACGGGAGCAATGAGCCAAAGTACCGTCAATATGGGGGTGGAAGTAATGCTCAAAGCTCGCTGATCCAATTTTTCGACATCGCCCTTGGAGTGGAGCACCGGCCCACCGGGGAAACCCGTCCCAATGGGGCAGGCTTGAAGGACGGGGTTGCAGCAGCCCCACGCCATGGGTTTATTCAGGAAATGCGCTCATACATGCCGGGGGCTCATCGACGATTCCTGGAACATGTCAGCTCCGTGGCCAATATTCGGGAATACGTGGAGGCTCGCCGATCGGACAAAGCACTTTGCATAGCCTACGATGCCTGTCTCTCCATGCTACGCGCGATGCGAGACAAGCATATCCAAGTCGTTTCACGATATATCATCATCCAGTCGCGTGATGCACGAGGACGAAGTACGCGGTCGATCAGTCCAAAACGAGCCACAACTTCTGCCATGAACCTGGCAAATGTCCGCCACGGCGACAAACTCGATGCCAAAAAACTTCGCGGAACTGGTGGTACAGCGCTGATCCCCTTCCTGAAACAGGCTCGGGACGAAACAGGGGAACCGGCAATTGACGCGTGGGCTCGGCGCTTGCTCAGCAATGGCCCTTCCGAATCCAGCTTTGCAGCACTAAGCAAGTTAGGAGAGCATCCGGATGGACACTTAGAGGTGGTTGGATTATCGGGGACATGGGCCGCGGATGATAGTGAAGGAGGGATTTGCCATTGGTGATCAGGCAAAACACAAAAAAAGGAAAAAAGAGAAACAGAACACAGGGAAAACCTAAACCAGACAAGGTTAAGGAAGGTTTCTTGGGCGCGATGGGGATGGCAAATGGACCGCCCTAGTAACTCATTTTGAAACCTTATCGATGCTTGTACATATGTGTTTATTAGTATTATTATTTCTTTTTACGACAGCATTATAACCACTCATGATCAACGGCTATACTCTATCAGTTACTTGCTCTCTCCCTCCTCATTCCTTCTCTAGGTAGATTGACGAATAAAAAAATAAAAAATGACGTAAGACGGAACCATTTCGCCTTCGCTCTGATTCACTAAAGGCAGGCCAATTCCTCTAATAAGCTTACTTCACAACTGTCAAGGAAACCGAAAGAAACTGTGGCCCCAGCCACGATGCAAGGACAATGGATATCATTGATTTGAGCTTATTCTGGGTAGTTTTTGCATGTTGTCCCGTTTATTCGACGGGGAAAGTCGATTAGATGCCGAGACGCAGCTCGCTCGTCCTGAATATTGCCAGACCACTTGATGTACATACATACATACATACCTTCACCCATACAAAGGTCAAGATCTAACCGAAGGGGGGATAGAAAAGATAACATCCTAGGTATGCTAGTAGGTAGTTAGCCGGTTGGTTAGCATACTCTCATGCTACTCTAGTCCAGAACTAGAAAGTTAGGTAACTATAATTCTACTTACTCGACTTAACTATAGAATCATACCTAGTACTAGTTAGATAGATGGTCACTAGCGCCCCTTATATTGATTGGGTTTGGTTTGGGTCTTATTTGGTTCCTTTTCAGGCCCTTTTTTTTATTTTCTTTTTTTCTCTTTTTTTTTTTTCCTAGGGAGGGAGCTACGACCAGGTACCTAAGTACTAACTAGCCTAGAGTATATCATTCCGATCTAGTCCTGCCCAGTCTATGCACGAGTCGAGTCAAGTCAAACTAAGTAGAGTAAGGTAAAGTACGATGCAGCAGTGTGTGGGTGGAGTGGAGGTATCGTTTGCGGTTATGGTGGGTGGTGATGGATGATGATCATGCGGAGGGAGAGGAGGCGGCGACACGGTTATTGTTATTATTTCTAAAGCCGAGCTGAGGCTAAGATGATCAAATGGTAACTAACTACCTTATGTATGCATCAATCATATCGTAGATCTCATCTCATCTCATCTTTGAGCTATATTAATAAACATAACAGATCGATGGCTCGATCGATTTTCATTCCTTTTCTTAAGCGTCAAGATGGGAAAAGAACAGTGCAGTAAATCAATAAGCTACCGACTATCTACTTTCTTTATGTACATACTTTCGGTGTATATGTGACTGTGTTATAGAGATATGTATGTACCTGAGGTGTATATATATAAACCTACCGAAAACCAGCCTTTCCAGTCGAGAAAACGATAAGATTCATGAATGAATGAGGTATCAAGTTCGAATTCGGATTTAGCGAATTGAGTGTGAGAAGTGAGGCGAGACCTAGCTGAGTGAGGAATCTGAGCAATAGATAGTTAGTTAGATGGATGGTCGGTGCGCATCGATCATCGCGTCGATCGTACTGATGATCGTCATCGTCACACATGCATCCGATAACCTGGTCCTGGTCCTGGTTTTTTTTTTTTTTTTTTTTTTCTTTTTCAGTGGAGTTAGAGTGTTGGTACTTGGAACTTGGAACTTGAGACGATTGATTACCTTCTTCCTTTCCTTTTTTATACTCACGAGTAGCTAAAACGATAAGAGTAAATGCATAAACATGTACCTTAGGGACTATACAGGATACTCCGTACCGACTTTGTATATATAATAAAATCGACAACCCCCCCCTCTCCTTTAAAATTCCCAATTCCATCATGCCTATTCTACGATATCGGAGAATATCCAGGGTACACACCTTACATGTAGCTACCTGGGGGGTGGCGTTTGGGGATTTTGGTTTTGGGGGGGGGAAGAAACCGGGCTCAGGTAGGAAATTTTCTTTTTTTTTCCACCTTTTTAAATTTGGGGATACTATCTGATTTCACAGGACAACAACTAACTAATCCATGCTGAACGTGCAGATGCAGATGCAGCAAAGAGGAGAATTGTAATTGCATCCTGCATACCGTATCCAGTCGGATGTTCCACTTTTTTGCTTTTCTTTTCTTTTCTTTTTCTTATTCCTATCTCCGTCCCTATCCCTATTATTATTAAATTTATCAGTTGCCACCTCTTCTTCCTCTCCCCCTTTTCTCATTACTGACTGAGTGACTGGCTGTACTTGACATGATCGTCATCTACCATTGTGAAGCGTATAAAGTACCTTTGCTCTTCTTCTAGAATGAGTATGTGGGTATACATACATACATACTTGGATAGATATATAGTTTACCTACTGATACAATAGTGTGAATTCGTCGTGACCGCTGCTGACTGGATTATATCTCCGTGCCCATAATTGAATGTTTGTTTTTACCGGGGGACTCGAGACTCAAGATTCGAGAATTAACTAACTCCCTTAGTTACATCTTGCTTGTATGTACAGTACATTCGTACAGCACATATATACTATACTTAGGTAGCCGCCTACCCTACAGGGGATCTGCAGTTTTGTGTCACCCTCATCCTCACTACTAATTTACCACCCCCCTTCCCCCCTTTTTTTTTTTTTTTTTTTTTCTTTCAATTGGTCAGGCGAGTAGTTAGTTTAATTATAATAATAGATATGTATGTACCTAGGTACCTATGTAATATCAAGTGAAATTATGGAGGTGTTCTATTTATTCCTTATTTGGAGAGGAGGAAGGGTTACCAAAGCAGCATTAAATGGAATAAGCTATAGAAAAAAGAAAGAAAAAAAACACATGAGTTAGTGAATTAACAAAATTATATAGAAAGATGATATAGATGTTTAGTGTATAGAGTATGTGGAATATACAAAGCATTAAGAGAAAGAGTAGCGTCCTACTGTATGTACTTAGCCGCCTTTTATATATTATAGGTAGATTAGACGAGTCATTCTGGCCTTGCCTCATGGGTCTGGAAGAGTTAGAATAAGGGCTTTCCTAACTTCCAATCTCTCTTGTCTACCTTGTCTAGCCTTTGCAAGGTACCTACAGTCCATTATACCTACTCAACAGTAAGGTATGTATGTAAATCCAACCCAATACTTTTCGAGCAATCGTTTTATACCGTACCTAGTTGGGCACATCTAACCTGTTCAGGAATTCAATATATTCTTCCAACCCTTACTTTGTCGCCTTTAGTTTCATAGTCATAGAACTAAACGTCAAAGCTGTTGAGCTTTCACCCGACGAATTGGAAGAGCTTACTGAAGAGGTTCACTGGAATAGCCGACGAGGAAGTTACCCCTAAAGACATTATCAAAGCCGCTCTGACAACTAAAGGAACTCCCATCTTGAGATTCTTCTGCGATTATTAGGGCACCCTAAACCTATCAGAGCGGACAACGATACTAAATTTCAGAATACCACAACAATATCAGTTTTGCACACCTCATTACTCATTTTAAGGCGCCTGACTAGATGTTTGACCAGTCACATACTTAGTTATCCGACTAGCTGTTTAAATGGGCGCTTGGCTATAGGCTCAACAGGATGCTTGATAAGGCGCTCAACGCTTGACTAGCTGCTCGACGGGGGAGGGCATTTTTGGGTACAAATTTGTCGATCGGAGATTGTTCGACTATAAGTAGTTCTGCGAGATACCGGTTATAAATCAGAGCGTGGGAAAAGAGAGTGACCTTGTCGTCTGGGCGTTGTTATGGAGGTTTGACGGAGGTAAGCTTCAATGGGTATTATTATATACGGAATGCCTATTAATCATTATATCTTAGACTGAAGTGAAGCAATAGTGGGGAGAAACTTAAGGACATAAACTGGAGACTCTACGACAAAGAGGAGATTGGGGATAACACAGATTACATACCCCTGCCTTTGGTCAGTTGCGTCAACGCAAAAGAAAGATATAGACCTCAGGCATATGGGGTGAAATCCTTGCATTTGCTAAGGGGTATGTATAGAGGCATTAGTCAAGATGAAGAGGGGGTCTCGGTTACAAGTTAACCACCGTTACTAGTGCCAAGTGACTAAATGCTGACTTCTATAGCTTTCGCGACTTTATTAGAGCTTGTATCGCTGGGGTGGCGGTGGATAAGATACCTATTGATTTAGAATTTATTGACCCCCGCTAGCTCATCTATAAACAGGTCACACTGAAGCAGGTGAGGAACGAAGTCTCGCAATCTCAAATAATGACGATCAGTGACCGACTTGGTGGTGTTACACGCGATGCTTGGACCCTGGCGCTCTGCAACCTCGGTGACTTAGGATTCAATGTTGACTACGTTATACCATCCATGCGTGCTCAGATTTCTCGTTGAACGAAGTATTATGGGAATGGTACTCAATGCTGGGTTATGCTCTCTTTCTCTGCATTCAAGCCTTCAAATATTCAAATACCTACCTAGGAAATGTCTAGTATTAGACACCAAAATAAAAAGGGTGGTGTGTTATCTCTTATCTTCTGAGGGAAGAAGGAGAGATGAAAAGAATATATCTTCTTTTTCCGTTGAGTGAGAGAATGAACATAATTATTAAATTCAAGGTTACATTTACACTTACACAGACACAGACGTAAACACAATCACTTGTGGCATGTATAGGAATGGATACGCAGGGATTATTATCTAATGATATGGAAAGAGAGAAAGAGAGAGAGAGTTGGTAGGTTTCAAGTTGATCTGGTTCAGTTAATTATAAATCATCTCAACAATTTGTATTTGCCCTTGTGTATATGATTGTTATGTGCTCCACATGTAGTATTGATATTATATGAAATAATTTAGTATTCCTTTGTCTATATGTCTATATGTTGGACGAATTGTTTATATATAATCTATCTCGACTCGAATTAAATTAAATACATATTATCCAAAGCATGATGCTTCTCATTCTGGAGTGTATTATCTAATAGTAGGTATATACCTACCTAGAGATACCTATCTAGACCTTTACACAATATCAGTCAAATGCTCTCACAAGACGAAAGGAATCCCCGATAGAGATAATGCTGTCCAGAGCTAGGGCTCCTTACAGGACTACGACTTATTTATATAAAATTCATGTCCTATTATCCTTCTCTTGCTTTATTCTATGATTAGACAATACTGTGTATATCTATATCCAGAGTAGCTGACATAGTGTTATAGTTTGCTGTCAAAAGTTCACTCTATAAAGTGATAAGCTAGACAATACAGAAATAATATTTAGGCTTCCTATTGTTCTTCTTTAGACACACACATGCACAAAAACCTATCAATAGCGAATGGATATACAGCACTAAATAAACAAGAGGATCCTGGGTAGAGAATAAAGTTGAAATGGGCAATTTCAGAAAATGTTTGAAATTGTCTGACCGGTCACATCATACCCATTTGAGGGGGAGGAAAAAAAAAAAAAAAGGATAACCACCTAGGTGATATCCAAAGTATTCTTGGGAAGCCAGAAACCAGTCGCGTTTAGGGGAAAGTATGCCAATAACCAAGCCGAACAACCCATTGTACGATGAGGAATAGATGTGCGATAGGGCTGCTATCATTATCGCGTTTCTTGTTACATCGGTCGAGATGAAATCCGGAGGTGGTATAAACTACTACCTAGTTGAAAGCGAAAATGGCCAGTCAACCTAAATTGGAAACAACCATAACAGCGTGGGGGAGGGGGAAGGAGAAGGTTTTATCCTGGTTGAAAAGGGCATTTAAGAGTGTCTTCAATAAGAAAAGTGGGATAAGATACCAGAAGTAGCTTTCACACTTTCTTGCAAACTTGTATTTCTAACATCGAGTTTCTTTTTAGAAGCTAGCAGGATTGTAGGTTTTTACTACTCTTGTTTCTTGTTGCTTTCTCTGTGGGCAGTATTGCGGCATTGATCTATTCGATGAATGATCAACATCATGCATTCTGACTTTGATGGGGGGTGGAGGAGGGAGGTTTCGCGGGAAAGGGAAGACTATAGGTTAATGTTGAAGGCATGATAGCCTGTCTTTGTATTAAATCCTATGAGCCAAAGGTATTCGAGGGTTGGAAGAGAAGATCGATCGATTTTGAGGGTATTCAATATAGTCCTCGGTAACATTGTAGGCTACTCCTCTTCATCACATGTGCGCCAGAATCTGTGAGCACATCGTACCCAAGTCAAGATTCATGTGCAAAGAATGCCCCAAGCGGTTGTTTTATTACAATTGACATTTTAAGAGTAGGTTGGCTTGTCTTTGGTGAGATCAAACTGGCCCACTTCTATAAAGTGACAATGCCCGTTAGAAGCCAATTGGCCTATTTGGGATCCAAGATTCTAGACTTAGACAGAATACGAGAGAGTGAGAGAAAGACGGACGGACAATCGGTGTGCACTGATGATCATATTGTTATTTAGCTAGACCGACAACTTTCGAGATAAACAATCTCCTCAATTCCTTCTAGGAGATAGCGGTGAAAGTAGCGGATTCGATGAGCCGCCGTCTGTTGAGATAGACAAAAGTACAACAAGAGATTAAGATTACAAACCATTCAAGATACATTTTTTGATAAGATCTTTTAGAACGCGCCCCCCCTTCGTTTCTCCTTTGTTTGTTCCTCTTTGTCTTTCATCCCACGCTAAGGTTTGAGACTTGGATACTGAAAAGACGAGGAAATTTCAACGAGGCTGAGGTTTTCTCGCGGCGCTAAGGGCGCCCGTAGGGCCGCATCAGCTTAGCTTGTCAGCCTTGCATGCTTTGTGAGCGGGGGTCCTCATAGAGTAGGATTCCCAGCCCCAACGATAATAATGAGTGCTGCATACGCTGTCAGATCTTCGAAATACACTTCAATTTTAAACCATATAAATGCTTCTTTGCGGAGAGTTTGCCATTGTTTTGAGGCAGAGAGGATAAGAGAATTGAATATTCTTAGTCCAAGACCACTAGCCCTGTATAAAAAGAAGTCAAAATTAAATGAAATTTACAAGGGAAGAAAAAAAAAAAAATCATCTAAGCAGTACACATAATAATTTGCCGTGGGGCAATTCAATCCACTCCGTAGAACAAAGAATCTCTGCTCACCCGGCACTACACTACCTTCGGTACGAGACAAATATTTTTAGTGTTTCTTGTGGAGACAAAGAACAACATACCCCGCAGGCCTAAGACTCATAGGAGTAGAGTAAGTTTTGAAGGGTCATTTCTGGAAAGATTGTGCTATGTGATTTGTCGAATTTTGGGTTTTGGAGGGGGACGTGGGAAGCACCGATGACTAGGCACTTCGAAGTAGTGATAAACCAAGTTTCACTTTAAGAATGCCCAAAGAAGGTTCAATGTTGCCGCACTGGGCAAGGCCTTGACATGAGGTCACGTATGGGTAGACTATATACCATGGCATGAAGGTACGGAGTGGGGGGAGGGTAGAGTGAGGAGGGCTATTCTTTAAATGTTAAGCGGACTCCGTCCTCCTTGTTGTCAGCAGAAATAGCGGTGGGGTTTGCATGAAGTACATGTGTATACAGCCCCAACAGGTGAGAGTAACGTAACCTTGGTTGGGGCGGGGGTGCCTCAAGTAGGACTGCGAAAGTGATGTCGTGCTCGAAGATAAACAAGGGATAGGGGGATGTATCCGTCGTGATAGGCATTCAACACGAGGTCAGATTGACGAATGTACCCCCAACTCTGGAAGAGAGACTAGCCTGTGAAACCCACTTTGTCTCATCTGATGATCAAACCGGGGATCCTGGTGCCTGGTCCCTAGGTACCACTTAGTATTAGTAGTAGTAACTCGGAGGAGTCCTAAAGAGGTAGTAGACCTTAATCCAGCATTTTTATGGATCTGGACATCTTTTCCGTCCAACATCTCCACTTCTGTCCGTGTTTGAAAATCCAAAGTAATAGCTTTTCGGTAATTAGTAGTTCTTCATTAGTCGATTGTTATTAATTGTTTGGTCAAATTGCTTTCGTAATTTATTTGGTGGGATCACGCCTTTCCTCTTACGAGCCTGGGCGAGTATTATCCCTTTAATTCGTTATACCGAGACGAGACATGAACCCAATCATTCTTCATGGATCCTTCTTCCTAGCTCTACCGGGGATCGAAACACGCTTTTTCTAGCAGGTAATTTGTCTTTTCTTTCCATCGCCCATCCGTTTTTCATTTTCTCCGTATCATAATCACATTTTGTTTTATTATTTTAGTCCCGTGTTTTTGTGTCAGGATAGGCTTAGTAGACTCGCGTCTTAATAATCTGCTTATTGAGTTATGCTTATCACTACTTACTTCCCCCCTTTGCCTGATATTGTACCCGGGATTTGTGGTGGCTGTGCGAGGTCAGTACGCCCCAGTGCGAAATTACTGTGTACACCCTATGAAGCCACCACACCCCTCCCCCCCTAATAATCACTGAAACCAATAACCACGCCCTATCTTAAGGTAAAGGGCAGTCTCCTCCCTGACAGATGGCAAAATCTGGTTCGTCGGTTTTCCTTCAACAGTTGTAGGTATAGCGGCCCGTTCATTTCCAAGATCACCGATATTCGGTCTCTCTATCCCAACAGCAGCTTCCGCAGCCCCTTCGAGGCCACTTTTCAGGCTCATTGTCTTTAGCCATGGGAGCCCGTGTGAGGGATCGAAATTAATCAAAATGATTGCTTGGTCACCAGGCGCCAGTCCATCTTGATTTACCGAGTACACAATTGATCGATCGTCAGCCATTCCTTGGACTTGCCCTGTTCTTTTTGACGGACAAAGTAGGTGGTTCAACTCCTTGGGTGCGTCATCTGGGGGCCACAGGTGCACCCCACGGGATATGAACTGTTCTTCACTACCCTCCACAAGCCGTCCATCTTCACTAAGGTCATGCGGCAACAGAAGCCCTTTCTCATTAATAGGGCACTTTCGTTTCCTAGACACCACACGCAATCGGATCCGGTCTCGGTCACCTTCACTGCGGCTAGGGAGTGGATCATTTACCAGGTCAATATAGCTAGATGCAGATGGGTTATACGTGCGGAACTTCGTTTTGGCTAGTATAAAGTCGTGCTTTGGCTCTGCACAGTCATCATATTCAGGGTGATAGTGCCTGCGAAGTCGCTTCCGTGGTGGTTCATAGTGTGGCTTGCCATTTGGATCAATAGCTTTCGCTATCGGTTCGTCTGGTAATGAGGCTGTCAAGTAAAAATCATCTGGCTGTTGCTTTCCGACATCTTCAGGGGCTGGAAGAGGTTGGATGTAATATGTTCGGCAGTTATCACTCCCACCAAGTTGCCACTCTCTTCGACACTCAAGAATTATAAGTTGGCCTGTTGCTTCGTCCTCTCGAAGCGAAAGATCAGACCAGGTATCATTAATTGGGCCTTCACGGTGCTGTCGGCGCCAGGTTTTATGGAGTTCAAACCCCTCTTTAGATGCTGTAATTTAGGGGTGTAAGCAAGTCCAGACATAGTAGGATGTCCAGTCAATCTCTTCTTCAAAGTCAATCAATGTTGAGACGGCATAGAGATGATCTTTATAAATCTCAAAACATGCTGTCTGATTAATTTCACTCCCAGCAAATTCTTTCAACCACATCATCTTTGGGCAATGAGTTGGTCCAATCTTAAGATCCAAACAGCCGATTGCCCATTCATAGTAACCGCGGGAACCTAGCATTGAGTGTACTCCGTAGTAAAGATAAGTTTGATTGTGCCGGACAAATAGCCGCTTAGTAGAATCTAGGCGTGTCCGGACCCTCAAGCGACCGCTTTTTCCATAGGATGAGTGTTGACGCAAATCCACAGCTAGAAGCCAGGCTTCATGACGATCATCTAGCTCCACAAGAAATGCCACAATCCAGTCACTATAATTCATAAGTGAGACTCGTGTCATGCCCTTTTCTGGGTTGCAGCGTGGGATGGCACGACGCAAGACATTAGGAAGATTTAGAACTTGCTCAACACCGCTATGACCATGTACATCCAGGCAACGAATTTCATCTTTATAGATGTAGCAGAGGGAACCATTTGTATATAGAAAAGAGCGACCATAGCCAATGATCAAGGCTGAATAAGGCTGAGCCCTTGCTATAGACTCCCTAATATCGTACAGCCGTCCAATAGCTGAGCGATAGCCTTTCTTAGACTTATCAGCTATTCTCCCTTCTTTGGTATGCAGTAGTTCGCCCTGTAGAAGTTTAAATTTTAGCCTTCATCACAAAAGTTCCAAAAAAAAAAAAAAAAAAAAAAAAGAAACAAAGAAAAAAGGAGAGGGAAAAGATATCCCATACTCTGACGGTGTTCCGTGCAATTGATTCATTCTTCATCAAAGAATGAAGGGACCGATTGACCCGACTGAGATGAATGTAATCATCGCAGTCGAGTTTTGAGGCCACTTGGTAAAATACATCGTACGGGATGCAGTCCAGATTCTTGGTCATGTCTTCTATAACCAAAGAGGACAGCGGGCCTACAAATAAAGCAAGGAACGGACAATGGTAGTTCCGTGGTTATATCTGACATCTGTTATCCAAAGACAGAATCAGGAAAATCAACATAGAAAAAATGAAGGGTAATAAGTGGGGTGTAAATGAGCAGGTGGAAGCGGGAAGTTTTGATTTGGCCTCCTTTTGGGGGGGGGGGGGGGAAGGAGGACCGGGCAGTGTACATAGAGTAGGGAAGAACACATTTGCTTTGCTTTTATTTATAATGGCTGTTGAAAACCTTACAGTCTTTTGCAAAAGAGCCTCAATCTGTGAGGTATTATTGACAAGCAAGTTACCGAGTGAGCTCTAAACCAAGAAGAGATAGCTCAAAGTGAATTAGTACATTACCTTGGAGTGGGCCTTATAATCATTAGATGAGGCTCAAACATTGCATTCAGGCCACACACACTGCTGTAAAAAAAAAAAAAAAAAAAAAAAAAAAACTCTAGAAAAATTGCTTTTTACTAATTTAGGGGATATGATTAATATTTTTTTTTCTCTCTTTAGTCTTTTTACATCTTTAGGCTAGTCCTTTTCTCTTCCCTCTACCCTTTCCCTTTTTCTTTTCCTTTTCCATTTTTTATTTTGTTTCTTTTCTTTTCTTCTCTTTTAACTTTCACACTCTCGGAGTATTTTTAGTAAGCCAGGTAGGTGGCCAATTCAACTTAAGCTGGCGGCGCCCATTACTAAACACCGACATGTTGAGGCTAAGCTGGGGGTAGAGACCGAGCCTCTGCTTTAATTCCCCTTTCTTTATCATCACCATTTGTATATTTGCCTGCTAAATTTTGTCATACTGGTACTAATCTTTTACTCTCTTATTCTCTAGATTTAGTTAAAGCTAATTACAACCCCGCAATCATCTATTAACAGGATGAAATTGTATCATGGAAAGCATGAACCCGTGATATTCTCTTTTTATGGGGCTGTGCAGCAGGCTATGCAAATACATCACAATTATTATTATTATACTACTCCTAGACTTAAATAATTTTAAATTAAATAAGATAATTTAATAAAATAGATCTACTATTCTTCCATACATCTATTTACTTATATCACATGAGCCCTTACTATTATCTAAATGCTAGCTTGTTACTTGAATTCAGAGGCAAGTTATTACCTTCTATCTACCTGCCTACCTACATAGGTACCTTAGGAATGCAACAGGATCAGCTCCCTACCTATTAGTACTACTTACTACAAAGGCTCCACCTTCATCCCTAGTCCATGTCCCGACTTTGCTCTGCCTAAAAGTAATCAGTCTCTCTCTTTTTTTTTTTTTTTTTTTTTTAGATAAAGTACTAAGCGAAATCGTTAAAGTCAGCTGCATATTAATGCCCAAATTTCAGTGAGGATCTTTGCCTTTTTTTTATACCCAAGTTGGAAGGCTTCTTTCACCCTTTTTTTTGTTTGCTTGTGTATCGGCACTGCCTACTCATAATGTACGCAAGGCTGAGAAGGATTTGAATTGTTGCCCACAAGTGAATCATTGTTTGATACCTAGTCTTTGAAACAAGATTCTTGAAAATTTAGAAAAGAAAAAGTAAAATAAAGACATCCTAGTAGTAGAGGGGTTATCACACGGGCCTAGAAGATAACTTGGAAATCAATAGAATATCTTACAGCAGTAAGGTAGTTACATCGTAAGTAGTAGGTACTCATCACGTCTGTGCTCCTTGGACCTACCTATCGGAGAGGCAGGCCTCTAAGCCTGAAAAATAAGGCTCAGACTTCTGTTTTTCAAAAGCCTTAATTTAATGAAAACAAACAAGGAATGTATCTGCGGGTGCCACAGACACAACCCCCCTCCCTGCTTTAGACTCTTGATGGTAGGTATACTTGTCAAAGTAAATCCATATAAATAAGACATGGGGTTACGACAGTGATTGCTCTTACTTCGGAAAGCTGCAGGCAAATGCATTACGAATCCCACTTAATATCTTTCTCGCCTCACTATTTGCTCATATGCATAGTGGACGATAAGTCTTAACCAAAGCCTGGAACCCATCTGTACCTGGAGCAAATCGGATTCTAGTTGCTTATTGAACGCTATCAACCTGGTAATTAGCAAATATAGTGCAAAAAGAGGAGCGCAGCCCCTCTCCGCACTTCTTCTAAGAGGACTTGCCACAGTAGATGATTCTCTTTTTACCCCTCGCCCATGCATGCATCATCGAGGTCAGTGCCATAGAGTCGTCCAGGACCTGTGATATTGTCTGTATCTATGGTCCATCCATGATCTAGGCGGTACTGTAGTAAGTATTGTCCACGTGTATGTGGGCCAATAGGAATAGTTTATGCACCAACTAGGTAGGTAGGTACTAAGTGAGTCCATTCAGCTGTTAATGCATAAATAATAAAAGAAAAAGAAAGAGAAAATATCAACCAATAAGGATTATAAAATGTATATGGCACTAACTATTACAAACAGGTAACTTATCTACATAACTGGTAAAAATTTTTCTACCCTTAATAATAGGCAACGTACAAAGTACCTAGATAGCCGAGAGGGGCCTTTAGGAAATTTATTGGTTAGATCTTGTGACAACTGGAGAAAGAGCACAAAAATAAAAAGGGTTCACAAGAAAGCAAAGTAAAAAAAAAAAAGAGAAAAGGTAGGTACTTCCTACATACATTACCTAGCAGTTTGAGCCCTAAACGGCGCCAATTACCAACTAACTTTTCTTGTCATGTTGTGGATTTTTTCAGAAAGGATTAACTACTAATTTCCAATTTTCAATTATTATATGGAATAAGTAAAGAACCAAAGTTTATATTTTCTTTAAATTTATCTTCTGTTCTTGTTTCACTTTTTTTTTCCGTTCCGTTTTCTTCCTTTTCCTTAGATATTTAATTAATATAATGGACCTTCCTATGTCAAGTAGCAGAGAGCTCCTGTAGCTAAGACTTTGTTAAGTAAAGCTGGCTCAATCCGACGATGGACAGAGAGAAGGAATACGTAGGTATGTACAACACCTACCGAACAACACATCATATGCAAAGACAAAAATATTGACAAAACAAATCCATGTGGATTGAACGATTTCTATTCCTATTTCCCAAAAAGGGCTAACAAATCCTACATATCTAGCATAAGCAAAGGCATGACTTGGTCCTATTAGCTCTAGAGGGTTAATATATCCCTGTTTAGTTATTGCATTAGAGCCGCTATAGTCCTTAATGAGCATATTATAACTATTAGTGTTATCAACTCCTCTGTACCTTCTATGCAATTTTGACCTATCATTTCATAACACAGCCCTGTTTCTAACAAACTATAACATAAGAGACCCATATAGATTATAAATTTGTGGGTTGACACATTCCTTCAATTGTGTTAGTGCGCTCGCTCAGATATTTCTTTGGTGCTGCAGGCGTTTTTAATTTGGGAGCAATGGTGATGATTATGACGAGTGCATCCGGATGGAAATCCAGGACGTTATTAAGAGTCATTATACCCGAGATTTAGCGGAAACATCAAGGGTCATAGCTGTCCTCTAACATCATTGAGTTGTAGCTCGCAAATGTTGGCGACACGTTTTCTCAGCCTGGTCGTCCTCTCACTAGGGTGGGAGGGGGTGGGGGCTGTGGATCAGAAATCTAAATACATAGTGAGGCGAAGTGAAATTAAAAAAGGATAAAATACACCCCACCTTTATCAGTCCATGTTTCTTCAGTATAATGGGTTGAGCAAGCTAAAAGGGGTCTTTCTCGAGATCCTATGGTTGAATATCTGAAAGCATCAAGGAGTGAGGGAGAAGGGGGGGAGAGAGAAATAGAAAATAAAAAATTAGGAAATGATCAACACGTGTCCTGGTGATACTTTAAATTACATAGTTCATTCAATAGGCCCATGATAAGATTGATGTCCAGCATGCATTTCCTAGGTACTTCTGTATTGATTACATATTTAAAAAATATCATAAATAATGAGATACAATTGAGAACGGTATTCTTCAACAAGTAGTACCATGCTATTATATCTTATAACTTTTACCTTTGATATTAATTACTCTTTTGTTTCTCCCTACCTAGGTTCCTAGCAGGTAGCATTGGTTATCACTAGACACTCAACCCGTGACCTTCTAGAAGTTTCACAGTATGAATCATCCAGTGATCGTACCACATGATTTATGGCAACAACAAATCAATGATCCCAGGATCAAGAAATAGTATCCTCTAGCTCTCTGATCAGCGGCTCCAAGAAACCATATAGAAACAAGCAAGTAAGAGGGGGAAATATGGAGGAGGGGTTGTCTATGTCTACCAAGACTAGACAAATTTGGGTTAGCCAAGTGAAAGGTTCCAGGTTCAAGGACTGATTTACTGCTTCTTGACGTCATCTGAGCTGAAACATAGGTACCTAGTTAACCTTAATGTGTATCATTAGTTTAGCCTCTCGAATACCCCATATTCTTCAATATACTCTAACCCCATATTGCCATGCAGATCACGATGAACTTTGAGTTTAAAACTGTTGCTGCTCTAAGAGCTTCCGCATAAGATGAGACAAAATATCCACTATTCTTCAGCTCCCTCGACTCAAACTCCTCGTGGATAATAGACCTTTTATTTATACGCGGCATTTACGCAGCTCATCGTATGGTCAAATGAACAAGAATACTCGTTTTAGACTTTTGAGGTATCTTTGCACCCCTAAGTAGATATGTCCATATGACGTATCCGTTCAGCCGAGCAAGAAGGTATTGTAGCCGAATTTCGAAGATAAAAGCCTCACTTTATTTTCATGCCCAAGCCGTTACTTTCCGATATTTTTTATTTAAACTAGTTCAGAATCGATAATAAAGCTGGACTAAAGAGTAGAGTTGGCTTCCCATAAGAGTGGCTGACGTGCTTTCCTGCCCAAGTTTCCGGGTTGTAAAGCTGACTTAAACTGAACGGCAGACTATCGGTACATATCTTGCTACATAAATTTCCCTCGGAAATGATGTACACATCTCTAGTGCCAGCAGGGGGGATGTAGCAGGGAGTCTTTTAATATACCTAATACCACCCAAAGATTTTTATTGCCTCGTCCGGACATCCAACCATACGAATTTTGCCTGCTCGCCTTTAGCTGCGTCACCCCCCTCAAACAAGGATTAAGTTATTTGATAGGAAATTCAAAGACCCCAATCCTTCCATCCTCCCGGGCCCTTCTTGACAAAAAAAAAAAAAAAGGTAAAAAATATTAAGAAGGAAGAAAAAGAGAAAAGGAAAGGCAAAGTGGAATATGTGCTCATGTTCTGTAGAACATAGGATCATTTCAGTCAGAAACTTCTACATGTTGTGAATAAAGGTCTTTTATACCCCCTGTACAGAATTTGAGTGGGGTTGAGCCAGGAAAAGTTAGGCGACATACAGTTAGGTTGCGCTTATAGACTCAGATAACCGCGGTGACATCATTTCTAACTACAGCTTAATTCTACTATAGTTTGATGTCCGGATTAGCTCTTATCTTGGCTTCATACATGGATACCCACATGTATAAAGATAGCTATATACAAACATTGGTGAGTCGACTTTTCAAGTTTTTGGTAGAACTAGGCTTGAATGCTTTTTGATAAAAACAGACCGCTTTTTCTTTACTTCTTTCTTTCCATATATTTGATATAGTCCGCTGAAGTATAGGTTAAGTTATTGGTTTCTTATTTTGCTGATCAATTCACCTCTTACCCCCCACCTCCTCCTTGGATATATAGCCATATATGCCTTTTTTTTTTTTTTTTTTTTTAGATAATTCTAATTTTAGAGCCTTGAAAAGGAATTAAATCCTCACGATTAACTCGTTATCACTTCATATGGTAGCTGCCCCCGGAGACAGTAATTGCATTTCCTTGGACTAGCTAATCACCAAACAAAATGAACTTACTTTCATTCAATCTCTCTACCGGACTTCTAAAGGTTGTGGTACCATTTAGCCGAGTTTGAAAATGCCTGCCTAACTAGTGTGTGAATTCCTAGATTCGTGGGTCCAGTTTTAAGGCAGCAGCGATTCCACGTTCAAGGCCATTGGTTATTTTTTTTTTCTTGAGTTTATTATTATTGAAATTCTATTTTTCTTATTCTCGTTTGCATTCGTATATTATATATTTATTTTCTAATTAAATAAAAACAAATTTTTCTGCACAATAACCTCGGAAAAAGAGATATGGCCTCCCAATAGGCGGGAAAGAGCTGAGCACTAAGACTGAAAAGGAAAGACATCAGCAAATTATTTGTCTTCTCAAAACCCAGCTTCTCATCAATCTTGAGGGGTTCGAGATTACTCTCAACTTCCAAAGTTCCACTAGATCGAGGTAAGTAGTCGGAATTCTAGATATAAAATGGAAGCAAGGTGAATATTCCATCTCATTCTCACCTAAGATTGATGATGATCGAAGCTGGACCCATAATGGACTCCGTACCCTCCGTATCTGCCCTATGTATAGTGACTCGACCCGCCCGGGACCACCGTGAGCGAATCCGAGTGCGTCAGATGCAGGTATCAGCCAGCCCTGTAGGTAGTCATTGACCGTTGGGACAGCTAGTTACTCCTTGGACTTTCGAGTCCTCAAGGGGGTAGAGTTTTCACAATACTCCTTTTTTTTATTCTCTAATTCTCCTCTTGTTTAATTTTTTTTTTTTTTTTAATTTTTAATCTTCTGCCTCCTATTACTTTCAATAAGTGGACGTCTTTTGGGGGGGTCCCTAAGCCGGTCGTGTGTATGTGTTTGTATTGTACAAATGTCTATCGTGATTCGGAGGCTCTTCTCCACCTTGGCTAACGCATCAGCATCAATAAAGCTGGAAATTATAGCCCGTATGGCTTGATATCACTTGATTTTTTTTTTACACCTGATCCACGACATCTGCTATCCCGATTCAATGAGCACCAACATCTAGAGGGGTTTTTGACTACTGATAATTGATGTTCTACTCGCATTCTCCCCCCGCTCCACCTCCTCGTCCTCCGGGTTGGTCTGGTCATCAACAGTGGCATCCTCCTCCTCCTGGAACCCCTCCTGGACATCATCCTGGGCATCATCCTGGGTATCCCCCTCCTCCGCAGTCTTACAGGTACATATATAATCACTATCCCACTTCTCTTTGTATCATGACATTCTGTCTCACCATTACACAGCCCACGGCATCCTCCTCCCAATTTCCATTCTCCACCCGCGCCAGGCAACTATATTCCATCACCAGGACCACAATATGGTGTTAGATTTGCATCTATCCCACCACTACCCCCCCGACCACCCTCGCAAAATGCGCGCTCATACCCTGGTAAGAATCCAATATGCAGATTTTTTATTTTTAATCGTAGTTAACACCAGGCACAGACTCAACGCCTTCGTGGAACCCTAGCCTCCCTCCCCGCCCGCCTGAGGGAGCGCAATGTTTCGGCAACGGGGCCCCGTCAGATTATCGCTTCCAATACTCAGCATGCACCGGTCGGCGTAGAGCTCTTTTGATCGGAATCAATTACTTCGGGCAACCCAATCAGCTTATGGGGTGTATTAACGATGTCACCACTATGTCGGTCTTTCTACACGAGAAGCACAACTACCGCAGGGAGGATATGGTAATTCTAACCGATGACCAAAAGAACCCCATGAGTATCCCAACAAAGTCCAATATTTTAAGGGCCATGCAGTGGCTAGTCAACGGTGCTCAGCCAAATGACTCTTTGTTCATTCATTTTTCCGGTAATGTCATTCCTAGGTACTCTTACTTTCCCAGAACGAAATTGATTGGTTTTCCAGGACATGGCGGTCGGACTCCCGATCTTGATGGCGATGAAGATGACGGTGAGAAGGTTCCTTGAAAACTACAATAAGAAAGCATGACTAACAGGTTCTAGGATTTGACGATGTCATTTATCCGGTGGACTACCGTGCATCTGGACATATTGTAGATGATGAGATGCATGATATCTTGTTTGTTTGCCTACTGTCTTCTATTAAGTTTTTGATAACCTCATGACTCACAAACATTGCATAGAGTTCGACCCCTGCAGCCCGGTGTTCGGCTAACAGCAATTTATGATTCTTGCCATTCAGGAACTGCACTAGATCTTCCTTATGTGTACTCTACTCAGGTTTGTCACCAATGATCAAACACAAAGTAAATTCTAATTTTAATAGGGTATTTTGAAAGAGCCAAACCTTGCAAAAGAGGCGGCACTTGACCTTTTTAGTGCCATTAACTCGTATGGAAAGGGGGACCTTACAAGCATGGCTAATACGGCGATGGGATTTTTCAAGAAGGCTGCAATCGGAGGATCCGCCCGTCGAAGGACGATGCGGACCAAAACCTCCCCTGCAGATGTGGTCATGTTTTCCGGGTCGAAGGACGATCAAACATCGTACGTTAGACTTTCAATCAATATCAGTTTAGTATATTTTCTTTCGCTAATGGTTTATTCTAGGGCCGATACCTTCCAGGATGGTGAGGCGCGGGGTGCTTTGAGCTGGGCCTTTATCAAATCCTTAAACCAGTCACCCCAAATGAGCTATGTGCAATTGTTGAACTTGATTCGTGCTGAGCTTAGTGGGAAATATTCACAAAAGCCGCAGCTGAGCTGTAGCCATCCTTTAGGTAAGATTTGTTCTGGGATTGGAGATTTGAAGATTCTAGCCTTGCTAACAGTCCTAGACACTAATTTGCTTTTTGTAATGTGATCATATACTGCATAAATCCACAACATGAATATTTCCAACAGTTGAAGCATATAGACTTTCCTTTTCTTTTCGATATGTATGTGTATGCGCATATTGGCTGGATTTGCTGTCTAAGTGGGCCTCACGGCAATTAACACAGCGATGGAATTGCAACCCACATAGAAGCTCCGTTTAGTTGTTAAAGCGGGGGATTTGCACGTGCATGCGTCGATCCATAAGATTTGAAAATCGGGTCCCATGCTTTCAGGTAAAGAAGAAATTGGAGAAGGCCATGTCCGAGATGAATTCGCTTCGGAAAAGTCAAAAATATACACCAAGCAGAGCGATTGTTAAATAATGTAGCCGCAAGTTTTTTGATCCTAATATCCTTGCCAACCGAACTACGCACGCCCCAGTGGAAAAACTACCCAAGGAAGAATCTGCTGGTGACTGAAAATCGAAAGAAGAGAAAGTCGAAACAAAAGAAGGCTTAATTAACACACTACACCTTGGTTAAAAAAAATTTAGTTCTTCCGCCAGTCTCAAGCTGTCAATCTCAAGCTGTCAAAATCGAGCTGTACGCGTGCTTGGAGCCGTGTGTTTCATTTCTTCTGCCGTGTTGTGAATCCATGGGACAAATGTTTCCAGAAATAAACACCTACGATCACGGGTTACGTTGCCAACCCCAAGATCGGGATTGAACCAAGGAAAATCTGAGACCATTCGTCTGTTCACTTGTCAACCGCCCACTGACAGTTTCAGCCACGTTCAGGCTTTAGACATGGTACGTACGTACTTAAATATTTTTTACTCATTATTACGTTGCTTTTATTTTACTACTACTGCATACCTACATTATGGCGGGAAATCCAACATGCGGTCAAACCAATGAGAGTCGTATGATCGGCGAACCACCGATTTTTCGGGAACCACTTAAGGTTTCTGAAAGATTACCTCCAACGCCAGAGTCCGGCTCTCGGTTAACCACGTACATTAGGCAACCGGTTCTGTAGGCAAGTCAGGGGGGGCGAAGGGGGAAAGCAAAGGAGGGGTAGGGGTAGAGACTTGAGGGGGATGATAAGTCGTCGGTCTTCAAGGGATCTTAACATGGAGTTACTTGAGCTTCAATATCTCCTCCCCTTTTCCATAAAAAAAAATAATGGGTTGCTGGGATGAAAAAAGCATGAAGCAATAATGGAAACAAGGACTTTCCATAGAATCAAACCAATAAAAAAGATCACCTCATCTCTATTCCAGGTTTAGCCCTCGACTTAATCTCTGTTTGGAAAAGAGCCACCCTCTAAGGTATAGATAGATGGAGTTCTTCGTAATGCTCGAGTTCGGAGTCTGCTAAATGCCATCCGAAGAGAAAAAGGAAAACAACTGATAGGCAGGTACTCCGAAGAGATACCTAAACGATCGTGGATGGAGACTTCCCACGATCTCTCGGAATGAATCTAGGCCAATGAGAGCACACCCTAGACACATATGCCCATGCTAACGAGTAGTAGAGATGGGAATCCACAAGAGAAGGAGGAGGGGGGGGCGGAAAATGGCCCAATGCTCAGTAAACGCGCCTTTATGAGGGGCGATGATATGCTCAGATCACCTATAAGCTCCATATTACTTTTTAATTTTTGCCTCTGCCTCTCTTTCTTCTTCCCACTTACTCTTAGTTGATATCCACTAACTAGAAAAACATCGCTAGCGGCCCCCACCACTATGTTTCACCTTCACCTTGCAGACGACAAAAAAAAGTGGCTGACTCCCACTCAAGTAGAATTGTGGACTCCTTTTCATATTTTTGTCAAGAGGGGGTGGTTCATGTTACACAAAGGTCAAAAATCCAGTCAGTTATGGAAAGAATTAGAACATTTCATTTACTTCTTTCTTTTTCATTTTCATTTTCATTTTTTCCTTTTTTATCTCTTATCCCACCTCTCATCAGTTATTCCCTACTGACATAATTTTATATGCAGGTGTGTATAACATGATGAGTGGAGATTGAGCAAGTAGGAGCTCATCATAAACCGCACATCCTTATTATGATATTATTCCGGTTTTGTTTATTTTATTTTTTTTTTTTTTACTTGAACTTGACTCCGCAGGTTCCGTTGAGAAGTGGCCCATGGATCTCAATTCCATGGCTCGGGCTCTCCAGCAACAGCAACGAGGCATGTATGTAGTATGCATGTTCATCCGTTTATTGCATTCCTATCCATTCTATCTATTACGAATAATGGTGAGATGATTCTAGATGGGTTAAATCCCGGTTAGTTATCCACCAAATGCATGGTTCAACTAGAACAGTGCCACACCCCCCTTCTTTTCCCCCCCTTCTCCTCCTTCTTCTCCCATTTTCTGCTCCGACAGCTATGGCAGCGTTAGGGTTTATACACATCTCGACAGAGGAAAGATAGGTAGTCATTCATTTCAACCACGGTCCTTGTGGGCTGACGAACTCGCTCGCAGCGGCCACGTCATCCAGCAGTGGCAGTCGTCGTACGCTCGATTTATTTTCCAATGTGCTCGGATTACTTCAAACCATATGGATCATGGTTTCGGTATTGGGGTAACAAGCTGGAAAAAGAAAAGGAAAGATCATGTGCGTAATTATAATCAAGAATAGTTTCCATATGGAGATTCTCACAGGAGAGAGAGCCTGAGAGAGGCAGCGAGGGAGGGAAGGGAATGTAACAACCTCTCATTTCTCGGAATTTAACAGTTCTTACACAAATATTACGGAGATCATATGCTTGCATTAAAAAAAAAAAAAAAAAAAAAAAAAAAAAAAACTGGGGTGTCTGCCCCATTGTACGTATTATTATTATTCTTTTATTTACATTGTTGAAAACTGGATACTCCTTCATCGAGTCACAATCTTCCGTGAGTTCCACTTTCTTGTCTTTAAAAAAAGATTTTCTTGTCTTGTATTTTCTTTTTTTTTATCATTTTATTATTTCGCAAATACTATAATTATTTTGTACCCCCGTCTACTCCTAACGAACTGTTTTGCTTTGCCTGAGGTTGGATGGTTTGCATCTTACACTCTTTCTTCAACGACCATCTATTATTATTCATCTCAGCAACTTTCTCGTCGACAATATTTCCTTTTTACAATAATATATACTTCTTATCAATATTCTAATATAATAGCTGTGCTATTCTTTCAAACTAAAAACCGTTAAAAAAAAAGAAAAAAGAAAATGTTGCCTTCTTCTGGCTCAAACTCCTCAAACTCCTCACAATCATCCTTTTCCGACAGTCCTGTCTGTCCGTACCCTCCTCCGCAACAAGCATGGTTCCCCTCTATGCCCCGACGCAGGAAACAACCCAAATTTCCCCGATACTATTCTACACCGTTGAATGAAGACTCCCCGGATTCCACTCCGCTGCAGATGTACGGCTTGGAAGCGCGTGAGCCCTCCATCTACGGAAAACCCCGACGCTTCTCACGCTTCTCCCACGCGCTCGGAGACATCAAAGAGGATTTTTCCCTGCAGATCGACCCCCGAAGCACTTCTGATCGAATAAGGGCCAAACGACGCCAATCAGCTTTGATTCTGGATACTTCGTTCCCTAGTAGTAGTACTACTAGTTCGGTGTCGGGATCTAGCGCCTGCTCGGCTTCTTCTTCCATCTCTCTCTCCTCCGCCGGTCGGGATAGTCCAATGCTAGTAGTATCGGAGCCACCACCACCACCATCCCGGTCGCTATCGATCCTTTCGCCGGATACTTGGTCACCACCGGTTCGCAGATTAAGTCGCAGATTATCGGGCTTTAGTTTCTCTCATAGGAAGAAAAGATATGTTTCCGGCAATGCACCGAGTATCTCACAGCCAAATTTGATCGGGTCGTCGACGCATATCTAACAATTTTTTTTGTTTTCCTTTTTCCTCCTTCTCTCTCCCCCTATGCCAGGGATGATCATCAACACCCCCTGCAGGAAGAAATCAATCAATTAACACATCACACCCTGAAATCAGAGATCGCCATGAATCCGAAAATGCATCCTCTCTACATCCGTGTATAGAAGGCATACGACATATGACTTGTGATTTTCCTCTTTCATCTTTCTCTACCTACTTCCTTCTCTCATTTTTTCCTCTTTTTTCTCTTCTTGCATCAATTTGGTTTAATATTTATTTTATTTATATCTTGCATCTGCCTCATTATTTTTTTTTATTTTTTTTGCTTATAATGTTTGATCCAAAAGACACTCCTTTTCTCAGGCCTTTCACTGTTGTCCTCACCTCCTCTATTTTTTATTTTTTTCTTCTTATTCTTATCATTACAGCGGCCCCTTTTTTTTTGCCCTCGCCTTTTATTTACTTTATTGCATTAGCTTGGTGTTGGTGCAGCGACATAGACATTCCTTTGGTTTAATTCTCTTCCATTTTCTGTTACTTATCTTGTCTTGTTCTTTTCTCTCGTGAATGTTTCTTTTTTGATGTATATACTAACAATTTTGTGGTATACTTCCACTGTTTCCTACATAATCAATGTGGAGGAGTACTTGTCATTACTTCTACCCACCTACCTGCCTGCTAAATTATGTTCCTTGTAACAAGTTTATCCAGATTATCTTCTTCCCCAAACCCACCCTAAAAGCAAAGGAGAGAGGGATAGAGACTTTATAATGCTTTGGTAATAATTTATGCTTCTAATCCTTCTCCTTTCCGGTTATTCGCCGCCTCTCATCCACGACGGATTATGGAGTAATCTAACCCCAAAGCCAAGCACCGTCAAGGCGACTATTCTATTTTATCCGTGTCATACGGGTAAATTCCTCTTCTTTATTCGGCGATATTAATTGCTCCCAGACCCTTGTCCTCCGTGCACCTAAATAGGAACGACCCATCCTATTCCAGGCTTAATCAGGTTCGAGTTATTATTCCTTGGTGAAGCCTAAGCCTGTTAGTTGGCTAATACCTTGGAGGCACATTTTTAGTACTTACCTACTAGAGTAGGTATATACCGTTGAGGTATCTGGACCTAGAGAGATTCCAGGATTGAAGATGCATATCGAATGTTCGATAGGATTTTAGAACCCTAGCCCCTTGGTTAGGTCGTCGTTTACTCCTACCTAATGTCGTGGGTAGGCAAGCTACCTACCTACCTAAGTAGGTTCCCCCGATATACCAAGATAAGTTACATCTACCCTACTCCCTACCCCTAATAGTCCAACAAAATAATACCTAACTATATATACAGAGGATAGTAGCAGGAGGAGCAAGAGTCGTACACACAAGTGTACTTCTAGGGACAGATAGTACTGTACAACATTACATTTCCCACCTCCTTTCCCACAAAAAACAGGGATTCAACTCCCTTGACCAAAATAGCCTAGTCTAGTACATAGGTAGTCTAGTCTGTCTTAGATACAGAGAGTAACATGCCTACCTTCTATTAATGCCGTGATGATACAGAAGCTGGGCGCTTATAGTATACTGCTACACTCTACTTTATTCCCGGTTAGTAGTTAGGTAGTTACTTGCTGGCTTACTCGGCCGTAAGTCCTTGGCGAAACTTGCACTGGGCTACCTTCCTTATGTATGTACTGTACAAACAGTACTTACTTAGTACTAGGCTGAGGCGAAGCGAATTGTATTTATTTTACAGATCTACATCGTAGGAACTCCCTATTAAGGAGAAATTGACAGTTGTTCTTTTGGTTGGTGTCTCTTCTGGTAGTCAGGACACCTACACGTACCTACCCAGGTATGTTGTTGTTTTATCTTTTTTTTTTTTTTTTTTCAGGAATCCGATAAACTGATAAGCGCACGTGGTGTTAGAGGAGCAAAAAGGTTATGGAAATATCTGGAATGCGATTAATATTCAAGGTAGGTACTTGTAGTATATAGGTTAGGTAGAAAATAATGAAGAAGAAAAAGTGACATTCTACCATCTCCCCCCTCGGAAATTAAAAACAGGCGCCAGCCTTTCTGGCCCGTAGGTATCCAAAATGAAACAAAAAAAAACACCAAAAATCATAAGAGAATGTCATAATCCAGAAGAAAGGGGGGGAGAGATGGCTCTAAAAGAGCATATATATAAGGAAGAAACTGAAAAGAGAAAAGGATCGCGCCACTATACACCGAACACATTCTGCCCTGAAACCCCACGAGAGAAGGATACATCCCACGTCTAAATACAGCCTCCCCCGCACGCGCGGGCGCAGGTAGCCTTATAATTAAACCTCGAATTCCAGATGCGAGCCTAACGGGAAGGAAAAGAAGAGAGAGAGAGAAGGCGGGGAAATAATGAAAAAAAAATAAAAAAATAAAAAATAAAAAGTCGATAATCTCCATAGGAGTAAAAAAAAGCAAAGCCGAATGCGATAGTCTATAGAGTAACACCCTCTAAGTCTCGCATCATAACTGCCATTTGGGCCCGTTTGGCTGCCTCGGCGACAAGGCTAAAGTCTCGTAAGAAAGGGGCGGTCGCGGTTGGGCCGCCCGCACCGTTCATTTGGTGGGGATATCCGTCGAGTGTGGGATGACTTGTAGAGGTAGAGTGTGCGTTGTGGGTGTTTTGCGATGTTGATGTAGATTGGGGTTGGGTTTGGTTCGCGGAGGAAGCGTTCGACGCTTGAGCGTTCACATGGGAGAATGAAGATAGTGTGGTAGAGCCCATGGCGAAGACAGGTAAAAGGAGGTCTAGGTTCGAATAAAGATGTATGGTATGAAGAACCGTCCTCAAGTGGGCAGAAAGAAATTATTTAGAAGTTGGCAGACTCGAAGGAAAAGAGGAGAGGGAAAAAAAAAAAAAAAGGATGCGACTTGGGTGGGTCTGAAGAGGTAGATGTATGTTGATTTGGACTGAGGAAGCGTGCGAGGACGAAAGGTATCTTTTTGTAAGTTATACAAGGAGGAGAGGATTGGTGAAGAAGAAGAAGAAGAAGGAGAAGAAGGAGAGGAAAGTAAAGGATGGTCAGACGAAGAAAGATATTAGATCGAAAGTCAGAAAGGTCAAGCTGAAAGATTATTCACCCCAATAAAGCAGACAGAGACTGATAAGTATGGATTATGGGCTACACGTGGGGCGCAGGCCGGGTATACCGCGGTATGACGTTCGGCAAGCAGGACGACTTTCTCCGAGTGGTGACGCTATTACTGGTCCTTGCAAGAGAGAACAACATAACCCTCCTGGTTGTAAAATGAGATCAGGAGACCAAAAAAGGGAGATTTAAAAAAGAAACTTGAGGGTTAAGGCAACCTGTCTGGTTTTCCCCAGGTTCCTAGGTACTTTTGACACCAGCCCTCAGGGGAACACGAGGCAATTGAAAATGATCATCTGCGATCGACATAGAAGTCCCTATCGTCATCGATTGGATATTGGAGTATTATTGTTCCCCCCATCTCAGGTGCCGCAGGACTTAGCATCTCTCGTTGATCGCACGACTTTTTGCCATCTAGCCTGATGCTCCTCGCTTATTAGCTGCCTACAATAACTTCGAACCTTGATGCCATCCTATCCAATTACGGACGGAGCTCCATCGGGTGAAGTGGACTTGTTTTTTTTTAATCTATCTAGCTTCTAGTGTCCATGAAAGCTCCCAATGCGGACTTTCCGATATTCGCCCGTTTCTATCAAGGCATATTATTTATTATATTATTTTTTTTCTAAACCCGTGATAGGATATTCGGATAACCCCATTCTTCCCTTGAAGACTCTTTTTTTTTCCTTTTTGGCCTTATATTGTTCTCCTTCTCTCCATCTATCTCTAACAATAGTCCAATAAGAGCCGACAACCACTCCCCCTCAAAATGCGAGAATAAAGAGGCTAAGGTCGACAGCCCAAGATCTCGATACAAACACAAGCGCCTCTCTCTTACTCCTTGCCTATTAAGACCGTTAGGATTCTGTTAAATTCGTTGGTTTGCGCTGGGTTATCATTATCCCTCGATATTCATTAATTCATTACTCGGTATACCAGAAAAGTATAGTTCGCAACGGGTAAATCCTCAACCTATGGGTCCGTGTGGATCTTGAAATTTTTCTTGCAGAGCCACCCCTCCGTTCATCCACATCTGATTTACCACCTTCGTTAAACTTCCAGGAGTAGAAAGGTGATGCAACGAGAACGTAACATGCAGGGTAACAACACCTCTGACGGTCAAACCCTGTAATTGACATCCTTGTTGTGAGAGATTCACAGGGATCACTTGGGAATAAAGTCAATAACAGGTACAATCAACGCTCTAGATCTCTCTCTTCTTCAGCCTGCGGCTGCGTGGGCACAATTACCCGGCGTGTATCCGATTCGTTTTCTCCGAGCACTCCTCAACGGTTCTTCCCCGAACGCAGGTACAGGAGCGGTATTACCGTACCCGCGCCTTCTTCGGCCGGAAAAACCTCGGCAATGCCAAAATCGGATCTGGGGAAGTCACCACGTGATCTCATGTGATGTGCATGGCCCTTCCGGCCACCAATCCCAATGAGGAAATCCACCACCCACCAGCTCCACCATCGCAAGAGAGAATTCATCGCTCCGTGTTTCCCTCATATTTGGACTAACAAAAATGGGACTCTCTACCTTATCCCTCTAACCCCTTATGAACTTTTAAAGATACCTTGACCTGTTCCATTCGCCCCCCTCATCAGCATCCCCCCTTGCCCGCCCCTCATCTCTTCTTGTCTACCCCGCATAGTACCTTCGTTCACCCCGCGCACGAAATTGGAGAACCGAACCGACCCAAGATGGCGAACGAGGACGATTTTGACACCGCGGATATGTTCAAGGAACCGGAGGGCTTTTATGAACCAGAGAAAGAGCCCACCTTTGCTGAACATCACATGCTTTCGGGCGACGTAGTGCGCGTGCGCCTAGTTGGTAGCCACCCTCTCTATGTACGGCAATTCCTCCCTCCACCTCGGCCTTCCCACCCTTTCCCCAACGCAACCATACAGTGAGTCGCGAAACCGCTTCTCAGCTAACATTTCTGTGGAGGGAAACATGCTCTGGAACGCTGGTCGTATAAGTTCAGAGTATATAGAAGAACATGCGAGTCAACTTATCGTGGGCAAGGACGTCCTTGAGATCGGCGCAGCCGCTGGTGTCCCTAGCATCGTGAGCGCGATTAAAGGTGCCCGCACTACTGTAATGACTGACTACCCGGACCCTGATCTTGTCGAAAATATGCGCATGAATGCCTCCACATCGGCCCCACTTATATCCAGCTCTTCCTCCTCCCTCCATGTTACCGGATACAAATGGGGTAGTTCCGTGGAGCCGCTGCTGGCTTACCTTCCACAGAGGTCGGCGGGATTCGATCTGCTTATCATGGCAGATGTAGTGTATAGCCATCGTGAACATGGGAATCTCATCAAAACGATGCAGCAAACCCTGAAGCGCACTCGTGATGCCGTCGCCTTAGTGATCTTCACACCCTACGAGCCCTGGCTTCTACCCCAGACGGAAAAGTTCTTCCCTCTGGCTGAAGAGAATGGCTTTCGAGTAACGAAGCTTTTTGAGAAGCTTATGGGTACAGTTCTGTTTGAAAATGATCCTGGTGTAAGCTCTTGGCTCGAGTTCTCCCCTTCTAACCCCCTATTCCTATTTTGGGTGTTGATACTTTTCCCAATTGCTTTGATGGGTTTTGATCAACTTTCGCTAACGTAGACTATTTAGGATGAAAAATTACGAAGAACCGTTTTTGCGTACGAGCTTAAATGGGCCGATGACCAATTGTAATAGATATCTGGTTGATAATGATGAATGAATTCGAGGGGAAAATATCAAAAGTATTTACTGCCTTTCACTAGGTATAGTGGAACCAATAAAACTGCTTCCAAGCAGCACACTACATATATTTATAGATCTTAATACCTGGCATTATAGACTCGTCACATTAGAGCATTAGATTTGTGGTTCTGCCTGCCTATTTATCTCGCTTTCCATACGGGAGACCTTCCTTACTTGCGAATTTTCTTAATCAAAGTCCTCGAGACAGTGTCCCTAGCATGAAGTCTTCGCAATAATATCCTTAAAGTTAGTAATCTGACTATAGGGGGGAATACACAGGTCGAAGGAAGAACAATAGGTAATGATGCAATAGTAGTTCGAGACAGAAAATGGAAGGCGGTATGATCCAAATTCCCCACTAGGCCAAACCCCCGCAAAGCCTAAAGGGAAAAAAAGAAACTCACATCAAAATTCTGCTTCCCACCATAGAGCAACTCAACTACCCACAGAGTAATTACAACAAGAACAAAAGGGGGGGGGAAATACCAGAAAATCATGCCGGTATGTCATCACCCTCATTTCCCTCTCTCACAAAACAAACAAAAGGATTATATACCGAGTTCCCCCCTTTTTTAATCCATCTATCTAAAACTCAAAAAGCTCATAATCCTAACCGGCTACCCATGTTCGGGCCTCAGTTACCGCGCCCACCAACTCGCCGCCCAACTCGAAACGACCCAAAATGACCTCTTCGCCTCCGGTGTTATCCCATCCACGAAGCCCCGATATAAGATCCATATTGTACCAACACATGATGCATCGTCGCACACACGCAGGGTCTACGATACCGCCCGCACGGAGAAGGAGGCTCGCGGGGTGGCCTATGCTCGCGCGAAACGGGCTTTGGGTCGAGATAGCTTTGTCATTCTAGATGGGATGAATTATATTAAGGGATATCGGTATCAGCTTTGGTGTGAAGCGAAGGCGTTGGGGACGACATGTTGTGTGGTATGTTATTCTTTTTTTTTTTTTTTTTTAGCTTCTGTTGAGTTAATTTGGAGAAGGAGGTGGGGGGAGATAAGGCAAGACTAATTTGATTTTATCTAGGTACATGTGGGAACACCGATCGATCAATGTGTTACAAATAATGAAGCGAGGTTAAGGAGGAGGAATTTGTCATCACAGTCTGATCCTCACGTCACGTCAACAATAGATACAACACCAATACCAGTACCGGAGTCAGAATCAGTAGTCAAACTCGATACTTATTCTGAATCGTCTACCTCACCTCCACACCATTCCTCAGTATCATCGCCATCTCCAACAGAACGATCTGAGGAAGGAAAGGAAGAGGAAAAAGACGACACCGAGGACCCTTACCCCCCTGAACTCCTCAATAACTTGATATTTCGCTATGAGGAACCTAGTATGCACAGCCGCTGGGACAAACCCCTCTTCACGGTTCCCTGGTCAGACCCTTCACCCCCCATCGCAGAGATCTGGACAAGCCTCACCGGTCTCCCTTACCCTTCTCCGGACGACGGCACCATAGGAGAACAACAACCCATCTCCCAACTCTCCGCCTCCCCCCATTCAACGCAAATCTCAGACTCCACGGCAGCGAGCACAACCACCACAGCAACAGGCACCCGAGCTGCAGCCCTTCAACGACCCAAAATCAGACCACACCAGGCTACCGTTCTCCCGGCCGCAACTGACTCCTCAGCCCTCTACAACATGGAGAAACGTACCTCCGCGATAGTCTCCGCCATCCGCGCTTTCACACTCGCTAATCCGTCCGCGAAAGCCGCACTGGCACAGAGCTCTAACCGCGCGGGTATCGCCATCCCTGTACCGGATGCTTCAACGCCAATTCTCATTCCGACTCATATTGCATCAGCAAGTACAACGGATGATCTCGGCGCTGCGGGAGGCATTTTGGCATTGCCACGGTTGCAGCGCCTGCGGAGAGGGTGGATTGCTCTAAACAGAGTTTATAGTACGGGTCCTCATGCGTCCACGAAGGGAGGTGGACTTTCAGATGATCAGATTCCTGACGCTTTTGTGAGGTTTCTTAATGCTGATTTTGCGGACGAGGTGGATGAAAGGTGATCAAATCAGGCTTGTCTGCTCTTTTTTCTTCTATTTTACTTTCTTGACTTTTTTTACTTTTTTACTTTGTACCTTTTTTTTTCCTCTTTACTGCAAGGAAAGAGGTTTAAAAAGATTTCTCTTTTTGAATAGTACATGTACATGTAACTATACATGCTTAAAAATGCGCCGATAGACATTGAAAGCTCCCATCATGATATTACAAGTTGGTGTATCTAATAGACTGATTGATACCCTTTGTCTTTGCCTCCCAAAAAAAGTCCCCCTTTTAAGACCTATTTTTTATAGAAAAGAAAAAAAAAAGGTATTCACGGAATAAGTTTGTGTGGAATAATATATCCGATAAAAACACAAAATGACAAGATCCCGAAATAGTAGATCGTAAAAATAAGTGACAAAAAAAGATTCCACCAAATATGGCCCAAGAAAAGGGGGGTAGAATAATATCCAAAAAGCTGGAACAGTCAAGGCATGAAAATCAAAAAGATACAAGAAAAAATTATAGACAAATATCGGGAAGAAAAAAAAATATCACACAAGATCGCAGATCAAGCTCGCCTGCCTCTATACAAGAAAATAAAATATAAACAAAAATAAAATCAAAAAACCCACGATCCATATACACAAACCCATGTGACGAATTGCCTCTTTTATATAACTTCCTGGTGTGTTTCACGGCCTGCTTTCCCGATTCAATCCTTTTTGCTGATTTATGTCCGAGTTCATCCCTGTTTCAAGCTCCTCTTGCCTTGGTTGAGGAGCAGAGGGAAGAGGGAAAATATATATCCACACAATCACCAAAGTACAAAAGAAAAAAATTCCAAAAAAATGGTTATACAACAAATTGGGTGCGCAGAAGAAGAGTTGCGCGTAAAGAGAAATTGATGTCCCACAAATGAAAAAGGGGGGGGGGGGAGGAGAAGGTCAAGTGTCGCTTTCCACTGGCTTCGCTTCGCCAGCTTGCCCACCGACCGCTGCTGCAAACAGCTCAAGAAAAAGACACGCCCTCTGGATCTTGGAGTCGCAAAACATCCTTGGTCGGATGAGCAACCAAAGCAATTAAGCGTCAATAAGATACCTAAGCTTCGGGAGCATCATATTCCAGACCACTCTCAGAGAATATATGTGTTTTTCTTGAAAATGAAAATGAAATCATAAGGTAGCCTGAAAGATTCGAGCGCTTTATTCCCGTCTCTCTTTAAAAAACGATGCAAGTGTCATTTCCTATAGCCAGCGCTGCGAGAAGGTCTCTCAGAAAGATGAAAAACCACTCTCTTCGGAGGCCGGCCACGAGAGCAACACAATTGTTTTTTTAAAAGAAAAGGAACTAAGCCTGGACTCAAGCAGGAAGACCATTTGCAATTTGAGCAGCAGCTTGGCTAGCTTCGACATGGCGATAGCTCAATCCGAGAGTGATTAACTCTTGAAGGCTGGCATTAACCTTCTCATGCATGGCAGAATCCTGGGGGGTGATGTTGTTAAGTTCCTCAAGTAGACGTGCACGACAATTGTAGTAGTTTCTTTCCGCATTCTGAAGTCTCTGTCCGTGGTGAGCAGATGTCTGCTGAGCGGCCTTCAATGGGTTTGATTGAGACTGGGTAGACCGGCTCCGCTTCATGGTTGTCGCTCCAGAAACGCCAGCAACTCTGCGTTTACGCCCTGAGGTTTCCTTCTTCTTGGGTTGGCCACTGGTAGGGGAGGAATCCGGGGAGCTAGGTCTCTCAGATGAGGCATAATCGTGCACGCGTCTCATGTGATCAAACAGGTTCCATCTACGGGGGAATCCGTAACCAGGAACGGATCGGTCGCATCCTTCGAAGAGGCAAAGGTGGGGGTTGTCACCGTGTCCGTGGAATCCATGGGCTTCACGTTCATGACGGAAGAGGCATGCATTGGAAGAAAACTGAAGTTGAGCATCCATACAGGCAGGGACCTTGCAGCGATATGGCTTCAGGTGAGAATCCAGGTATTTGCTACATTGATTGGTTAGCCACACATCACACACCAGGAAGTTGAATGCGAATTGCTTACTGATAGGCGCATTTCTGAGTGGTTGGTGGGTGATTGCAAGGTTTCTCTCCAGTCGCATAAGGACAATAGTACTTTCCATCATTGTGGGTAGGCAAGGAGTAGTATGGATGATCCCGTGGGTTCCTCAATTCGGCACCTTCCTTCGACCTTGGCCGGAGTGATTCCTTGTGGAGCGGTGGGAAAAATTCAGGGTCCTGCTTAACCTGGGATTGTGAGGGAGAAGTTTGAATTGTTGGCCTACGAGCGTTCTTGGAAGCTCTGATGGTCCTACTTTTGGTTAGAATGTTCAAATTTACTCATACTTGACCAGTACATATTAGAAAAGTAACTAACCTATTGGGGTCATCATTGAGAGGGGGGGTTGGAGGGAAAATTGGATCTCCTAGGTTAAATCCTTGGGGTCCGACGGGAGTAGCAGTAACATCCTTTAACATGGCATCTTCATGGGACATGAAAGATGGATACCCAGTGTGAGAGCAAGACGATGTCACAGAGACATCATTGCTTGCCTCTGTAAGTGGAGGAGAAACGGGAGCGGGCTGAAACATATTTGCTGCAAATTGATCCAAAGTGGACCTTTGGTAACTCCTGCTGTCCGAGACCATGTTCCACGCGTCGCTGGTGGCCAGCTGACTATCATCTGTGGGGGAGCCATGACTGATGGAGAGAGAATCATCCGGGGTATAGGAAGACTGGGTTCCATTCTGGCCATTAACATCATTATCAAAAGCGGATAAATCCAAGAAGGAGGTGAAGTGACTGAAGTCTGGTGCCTTCGAGAAGTCCATTTCATTTTGCTCTCCTACATCTTGCATAGATGGGTATTCGGATCCTGGGTGGTACATTATATCACTTGGGCCGACCGTGGAATGTAGAAGGGGATGTTGAGATAGAGAGAAAGACAGCATCTGAACCTCTGGTGACTCGGGTTTGGTTGAAGAAATGGAACCGCTATCAAGGGTATCCATATCATTCATAGTCCATGGTTTCATATCTGAAGTGTCACGACTTTGGGCTGTACTGGAACACAAGGAGAAGTTATCCTGGCTCGAGAGTTCATCATCCTGGATTGTTCTTGAGGCCATGTGAGAAGCTCCTGGGATCAATTGGCTATGTCTAGATTGGGAGATATGATCCATGGTATGCATAGATGACTGGGACAAAGACATTTTCTCTGGGTCGCTCTTGATTTTTGAGGTCATGGTGATTTTTTTCTATCCAGTAGGACCGGATGACATAAAAAAGCAAGCACTAGATGGAATTTCGAGTCAGTAAATCTACATTACAAGTGCAAAAGCAACAGTGAAGAAAATCAAAAGTGATAGCATCCGAGGTCCATAGTAGAAGGGGCCTAAAGTAAGGTCAGTACACACTACTTTGACTATGAGAATATTAGAGGCACAAACCGGTCGAATCAGGTTGCTTAAAAAAAGTGAACAGTCGAATAGATCGATCCATCTGCAGGTCATGGGTGATAGTCCAGAGCCCAGGTGTGAATACGTGACAAGAGTAATTAGAGCGGCCATAAATCCAAACGGTAGGAAAGGTTGGCGTAAAGGCTACACTTAGTAGTCTGGTTCATTCGAAGCCTTGGGGCTATGGGACTGTTTCCATGAGATCCAGATGTCTACTTGGTAGTCTGGAGAAAAAGCAAAGTGCAACAACATAAGATGCACATTTCGAATCCATTGCGAGGACTCAAGAGAATAGGTAGGCCATATGAGCAAGTGAATCCAGGTAAATTTGTAGTCCAGAAGATAACTCTGTGTTTTCTTTTTATTTATAGATCCATGCAAGTTCCACTCCGGGTGGGGTTCTCCAGAACAAGGGTCAAATCCAACGGTATAAATTTCCCTCCTCCATATCAGGATTGTAATGGAGGAGATAACGAGTCCAGGCAAAAACAAAAAAAAATCCAGGGATATTCGAGGCGAGTGTGCCACACATTAAACAACACTCTGAGTCCATGTCACTCAACGGCTGCTGAGATCTTTTCTCTTTTGGAAAAAGGCCATCATCATTATTTTTTGATAACCGCGAAAGCGGCAGCAATAGATTCCAGGAAGTAACGGAGAAGCAAAAAGCTAAGGTCCTATCGAGTTGCAGTGGGCCATAATGTCGATAATTTGGATCCAGTAGTTTCGAGAGGGTGCATGCATATGGTGAAGGGGAAAGGAAAATAACAAAGTGGCAAAAAGCAAAAAAAAAAAAACTCAAAAGCAAAGACGAAGAAAATAATCAGAGGGGACTACCTGTTATGTAATAGACACTTGCTCAGACAAAAGCCTGGGAGTAGATAGAAATAAAAAGAAAAACAGAAACACAAGTCCTATCCAGGATGTAGAATGGGATCCAGTGGAGTCCGTGGTGATTCTAGCCAGGGTCTCTAATCTTTTCCAAGCTCCACAGCGTGGGTGCAGTTAGGAAAGGAGGAGAGAATAAAAAGAGACAGGTCCTTTGGGGCAAAAAGTGCAAATGGTTTATGTTATGATAAGATTTGACTGTGACAAATCTAGCAAGAAAAGTGTCGGTAAAAAGAGATTCAAGTAGGTGATAGGACAGAAAAGTGTATGTGTATATGTCTGCGGAGGAGGGGCAAGTATATGGCTTTGGGGTAATCCTTGGGAACTCTGACGAAATCAAGTTATCCTGTTTGAGACTGGTGGGTGGAGGTGATGAGGAATGAAGAGAAAGCTAGAAACCCAGAGGGGAAACGGGCAACCTTATAGACCCAGAAAGGACCATCATTTCCATGGCGTGGGGAGGGGTAAGCAGAGTGGGAAGAAAAAGAAAAGAAAAAACCATCAAGCGTCCAAGCGTGTGCCGCCGGACTGGCAGCCTGCAGCAGTGGATTGCCTCACTGTCAGCATCGAGAACGATGATTTGACCCTGCGAGACATGGCGGTGATATGGTGCAGAGATACTGCATGGCCAGGTGGTTTTGCTGGAGCGATACCTGCCAATGAATCTGATCCTTCTGGGTTTGACGTGGCCAACAGCGGATGTATCGTTGAATGAGTGGTCGCGGCACGACCCAGACATTTGCGTGCAAAATGTAGCGGTGAAGCGGAAATATTGCCCCCCTTCCGGCGTCGGCATCTGATTCGCTCTATTCTCCAGCACAATGTGTTGTGTGCTTCAAGTTCCAGCATCACCGGCAGGACGCTTCGGACAACATGATGCAAGTTTGCATCGACTAATGTTACGATTGGATGAGAGTGATTCTTACTCTCGTCTCTCTTGCAGGGCTTATGGAACTATGGAACGCCGTCCGGATCTACCCAGAGCCAGTGAACGCCGTGCCACGGTACACCAGCGATCAATCAGAGTCCTCTATTGGATGGCCCCGCTCTCCTTGTGATAGTCTCACACTATCACTTCTCAATTGTTTGGCTATGATAACATCCACGTCAATCCTATCTATGTTTTGGGGTTACAGGGGTGGTGTCCTTTTCAACTGCAAAGTGTGCAGGCAAAACAAGGAGGGGTAGGTGTCAAGAGAATGACCCCGCCTTTATTCCAGCTGGAAAACTCATTGTGCATTTTGCTTCGTCCTTTCTTGCTCCTAAGGTGGTGGAGGGGCAGCCGCTGGTGAAGTCTCAAGTTTCAGGAGTGTCAGGGGTCAACATTTACATATTATTCTCTCAAAATGGTTGACTGGCACTGGTGCGAGCACAATTTTGGCAACACGATAAGCAGCAAACCTGGAGCACAGGTTAGGCAGCAATGCATCGTCCGACCGGGATAATGGGGCGTTTCGGAAAAGTTAGACTTTCTAAAGGATCCAAGGGATTTTTATTATTATCATTGCCATAATTATTATTCTTATTCTTATTCTTAATTTCTATCCTCCTTTCTCTTTCTCGCTCCTTTTGTTCGAACCTATTTCGAGTAAGATTATTAGCTTAGTTTTCATTGGCTGAGATAAGAGTCATGAAAAAACTATGAGCCATTTATTGTGGGTACATATCAGACAAAGGTGAAAGATGGTATATGGTTGTCGTTCAGCAATCCGAAGATCTCAGGTGAACTATGCTTATGGATATGGTGATCATCATAAAAGATGGACCCAGGATGGAAGGTGGGAAAGAAAGAAATTCATTTGCTTACCTTATTGATTTTGGTGCTGAGGGGAGAAAAAAAAAAAAAAAAAAAAAAAGGGGGGGGGAGATAGTTGGCGAAATTTTAACAAGGCTTCGTCTCATAATCTCCCTTATTGACAAGGACTTAGCCTCAGACATCGTATACAACAGTGCCTGCATAAAGGCCAATACCAATCAAGATGTCATGTAGCTTCGTAAGTAATCTCATCTTTGGTGGCGAGCAAGGTGAAATGGAGAAGAAGAAACAAGAATTCTCGAGGCAGAGAATTTGTGTGTTGGCGGAAGAACATTTTATCGAAGCGAGATCACGTGTTTATAGATCAATACTCCACTCAGATGGCTTCATACAAAAAAAAAAAAAAAAAAAAAAATACAAATAAAATAAAAATAAGAAAAAACAAAGAAGAGAAATAGAGAAAAGATCAATCAGATTGCTCCCTGCACATTAAATTACTGAAATTACGCCCTCACCCTGATTGCAAACACATATATTGTTCCTTAAAGTTTAACATCAAGGAACAGCAAACCACCCCCCACATTTTGACAAAGAGAAAGCTAGTTGGATTACCGCATAGGTAGACTTGACTACTATGACTCACAGAGATATTTGGCTACGAAAGTCCCGATGAAAGCTCAACAACAACTCATCAGGAGAGACATCTGAACGCATATTGACATCAGAATCACTTTTTGGTGGTGGCTCAAATACAGCTGTCTTCCCTGGAAAAGTAACAGGCTGACCGAAGATCCTCAATGGAGTGGTGCACTGCCTTGTTAATATTCTAGGCTGTGATGAGCTCTCGTTCTGTTGAACACCAGGATAAGGATAGCCAAATGTTCGCCTTTGTATATTACAGCAAGGCTGAGGGATCCGGTTATGATCCGAACTGGCTGGGGTTGACAGAGATCCTCGGACAACACTGAAATCATTCAGAAAGTTTTTCGCTTCTCCTGCTAACTGTGATGACGTCTGGCTAGGATCCCCTACGCCTCCCTCGTGCTCGAGCTGCGTATTCAGCCCCTCAAGTTTAGGCGCAGAAACCATGAATTTCCCTTCTCTGTCAGCAATAGCCTGATCATCAATTGTGAATGATGGTCTGACCAGTATCTCTGGCGGAGACACTGGGAGACTACTGTCGCGAGACTGCGATTCGTATTCCATGGAGCCCCTACTACTAGCTCTCAAGATGAATGGTGTGGATGCTGGTGTGTCTCTTCTACCAGGGACCCAATCAGAATCTTCACCTTGGTAACATCTAGGACCAGGGAGGGAGGCATTCGATATTGTCGACACTTTTGTACAATGCTCATTGTCCCAAAGCATGGATGAAGAAGACGCATTCCCACCAGCATTTTGAGGTGCCTCTTGAGATTCTATTTTAGCAGAAAAGTTGAGCCGTCTGTAGTCAGCTTTGGTCAATTTCCGTCTTTTACCAAATTGCTCAAGCTCTTCCGTTGGTGTAAAAGAAATATCAAGTGGCCGTGCAGCTACAAGAGCGCCCCAGTCCGCGGTTTTGAGTAATTGTCGTTTGAGGCTTTCTACATGGCTTGAGGTCTCCGGTTGTTCTTGGGGGGCAACATGGTCGGGGGAAACAGAACAGGATAGAAATGAAAGTCTCGGGGCCTTTTATCGTCCCAAATGTTAGTATTAATAAATCCTATGGTGTTTTTTCAATCGTAATAGCCGATTTATCGAAGCATCAACAATAATATCGCGTTACCTGCTGGACCAAATTTTCCCCAGCCTCGCCCTCACCCTCACCCTCACCCTCACCTTCATGCTTCTTAGCACTAAGTCTTCCGGATCTGTTGAGACTATCAAATAACGATATCTGTTGCAGTCCTCGTGGTCGAGTTGATGTTAACCTCCTAAGCCCATATCTCTGCTTATGGGGGTTGGAATTGATCTCAGAATGTCGTCGAAGGCGGCCTCCTGTCCAATTCATGGCTACTAAGTCCCTAGGGTGCGGGGATAGCAACACTTATCCGATTATATCAGTAGCTGGGAAGGGACTTAAGTTGTACTAAATCCAAATCTCTTCCATTTGTGATTCCTACGTCTTGTACGGAAACGAACTATCTTTTCCCCGACGTCATGTGCTCTGTTTGAAGGTCTCCTGCAACTACACTACCATAGCTCCATCTGAATCATTTAGTTCCTTGTGATATTCGTTCCTATTCTATATAAGGGCATGTCTAGTGGATTTTCTTTATTTCATCTTTTTTAAGGCATGAGGTGAGACCAATTTGGGCTACGCCTGTGGTAACTTCAATTAGATGTGAGACCTAACACTGAGGCAGCGTCCAAGCTATCGAGGAGGAAGATTCTTACGTAGCAGCTTTTGGTTCGGTCGTGGGGAACATAACCAAGCTAACTGGGTGGTTCGTCGATCATTACTATTAGGCATCCACAATTTCCCATGGTAGGTTTTAAGACCTCATGTCCAAGGTGACACTAGCAAGGCTAGTATTATTAAATAGTGCTAACTAACTAACTAGTGAATAATATTTACCCTCAAATCAAAAACATTATTTTATTATATGAAAGCCAATGTGTGCTGATCACATGCACAACAACGTGACCCAACCCTTAGTTATCAACAGTTGAAACCAATGGAATACTTTATCAATTCATCAAACAACACCACCACCACCACCACCACCACCACCATCACTCCCTGACTCCAACCAACCCCCATAATCAACACAACCCGATGGTTCGCTTCACACAACTCCCCCTCCTTTCTTTCTCCCTTCCCATCCTCTCAGCCGCCGCCCCCACCCATACCACCTCTGAGCTCGCCCCTCTCCCACTGATAATATGGCACGGCCTCGGCGATGACTTCCTCCGCGATGGGATGAAGGAAATTGCCGCCTTCGCAGACAAAGTCAACCCAGGAACCTACGTCCACCTAATCCACCTCGGCGACACCAGTGCCAGCGACCGTCAAGCGACCTTCCTTGGCAATCTGACTGAGCAAGTCGAGACCGTATGCGCCCAGCTAGCATCCGAGCCGATTCTCTCAACCGCGCCTGCCGTGAACGCCTTGGGATTTTCGCAAGGGGGACAGTTTCTCCGCGCGTATGTAGAACGGTGCAATTATCCACCAGTGCGCAATCTAGTCACTCTGGGTAGTCAGCACAATGGGATCGCCGAGTTTCAGGAGTGTTCATGGGGCGATTGGGTGTGTCGCGGAGCCGAGGCGTTACTACGCATGGGTCGGTGGTCGAGCCTTGTGCAGTCTAGATTCATCCCCGCGCAATATTTCCGCGACCCAGAGGACCTCGATACCTATCTCGAGAATAGCAATTTCTTGGCGGATGTAAATAACGAGAGAGATGTGAAGAATGAGACATACAAGAAGAATCTGAGTCGGTTGAATCGATTCGCTATGTTTATGTTCGAAGACGACCAGGTGGTCCACCCGAAGGAGAGCTCATGGTTTGCTGAAGTGAACGCGACGACTGAGGAGATTACTCCATTGCAGGAACGGGCTATATATAAAGAGGACTGGCTAGGATTGAAGGAGTTAGATGAGCAGGGGAAATTGGTATTTGATACAATCCCTGGAAAGCACATGCAACTGTCAGACGAGGTCCTAGACGGAATATTCCGCGAGTTCTTTAGCCCTGTGGAGGTTTATTTCTCATCGGGTCGTGGCTTTGTTGATCAAACAGTGCTTTCCTAAAAGGGTTGAGTTTGTGCAATACAGGTAGTGATGGTAATAGCTAAATAGGGCAGCTGTACTCAAATCCCACTTTTATGATCAACATTTTTTTTTTCAACTTGAGATTGGAGAATAATCGGGTAATCCTGATAAATGTTCAAATTTTGTATAATAAATACATACAATACAAAAACACATCGTAAATAGCTCACCAATCTCCTGAAAGCCATCCACGCCAAAATGACAGAAATAATCCTATCCAATGATATGTATATATCGGCCCTAGAAAGTAACAGGGGGAGGAAAAATGAACCTTCATTTTGGCTTAAACAAAGCAATGAACCAGAGAGTGAGAAGACTGCTAAAAGAAACATTGTACAAATCTATGAAAATCCACTAAACCATGACCACCAAAGGAAATTCTCAAATGGCAATAACGACAAACATAAGAAATTCTAGCTAATGCAAAGATATAGCACAAAGAATGATATCCTAAACCATTGGACAGGCTTGGAGGAAAGAAGATAATGTATATGCATAAGGCCTCAATAAGACAAAGAGGGAAATGGGGGCATCGATGAATCCATGGAGGTTGTGAAGAAAAGTCGAAAGAAAGAAGGTAAATGAATAATGGTAGATATATAACTAATAGGGTGGGCGTCCAATGCCTCCAGTCGCGCTACGTCGACCGACGTAGTTACCACGAGTTCTCCCAGCATAAACCCCATTATCAGCATCAACTGGTGACAAGAATCCGTCAATAAATTTCTGGAGGTCCTGTCTTTGCTTTGTATCTGCTGCATCTAGGCCATTATTAGAGAGCAGGGCGCCCGCAGGTTCACCATTAGTATATGCTTCGGCTTGGATGGTAAGACCTGTGCTGGATCGACTCTTGTTTTTATGGAGGGTTTTGCTATGACTAGACTTTCCGTTTAAAACTGGTTGTTTACGAGATGAAGGCGCAGTTGATGGGCGTTCGGCACAGGATAGGGAGCGTTGAGAATCATTGGGGGATCCATTCGGATGCGATAAGTCTTGAGGGATTGGCGGTACTGGAGGAATCACATATGCAGCATTTTTGGATGATTGTGGAGGCTGATGATAAGCCCCATTAATCATTATAGCCTTGGGGGTCTCCACGCCATCTTCAGTTATTTCTTGTTCATCTCGTGTGGATTGGGGTCTGATTGAAAGCCCATCCCCATCAAACTCAGAAACAGAGAACCCACTAACCATACTCTCACTACTAGATGATATAACACTTCCATTCGAAACATCAAGTCGACCTCGTAAAGGGCTTAATCGCTGTTCTTTATCCCTATTGACGGAAAGAACACGCTTCAACTCATTAACATGGACCGGAGACTCTCTGCTGGAGCTATTGGCTGGTGTTTCTGTGGATTCGGGCATGCTCATCCGACGTGAATTTTGCAGACCTGCTGCACCTTGGGGTGTGGATGTAGGTGATGTCATTGTAGATAGAGAACTAGCTCCATTGCCGTTGACATAGACTTGACCACGAACGGGAAGAGTTCCCGTCCTCGACCCACTAAGAGACATAGCTTCTGCTTTTTCTCTCTCTGCTGCTTCTAAGCAGGTTGTTTTTGACCAGGCGGATAGCATTTGCTCCGCAACAGCTGGCGGGAGAAAATCACCCTTTTGCGAATTTGCAGAGTTAGTAGACAATTGGCCTATAACCGGCATTCCAACATTCCGGCCCGGTGATCCCGGGGGGCTAAGGACGGAGGAAGACATGGAATGATTATAGGATTCTTCGATCCGACGAACGAGTTCATCAATGCTGCTCTTAAACGGGGTAAGCATGTTGATATTTTTAGCGCTGCTGCTGCTGATGGTAGGACGGTCATTATCCTGGATGATACTATCAAGGCTAGCCAGGGAAAAACTGATTGTTTCGAGCCAGATTCCGCGACTTTTGCGTTTTTCGATTTCAGTAAATATTTCTTTTCCGACCCTATAAGTTTCCAAATCAAAGGTCTCAGATAACACCCAAAGATACCCATACACTAAGCTTCCAATAGTGATTTTCGCCACTGATGAATTCAAACTCTCTACCATAGCCGCGTCGTCTTGGAGTTTTAATGTCATTGGAAGTCCAAACCTTGCGGCGTTTACACCAAGGTTTTCCACAAGACTAGCGAGAAGAAGATGGAGGATTCGGATTTCTGTTTCCTCAGTCGGACGCTGAAGAGCGGCCTCGTATATACTCAAGTGGAGCAAACGGAGAAAATTTGACTGGGCTGCTATTACAGCCTTCTCTCTTTGGTGTACACCAGTTGCTCGCTTTCCAAGTTTCTCGGCATCTGTTAAATCACGTCGCGACGCGTGCACAGTTCTGCTTGATCTGTCTTTAACCTTGAGGTCATTCTTGTTCGTCTCTAGTTTTAGCCAATATAACAGTGCATCAACATATGCATATCGAACCTCCTTCTCTGGATCCTGTAGTAGCCACTGAGTGCCTTCCCATACATGGATTCCGACAGGGTTCCTTGATTCCACGCCCGCAGCCGCCATGGGCTTCTGGGAATTTGCCACTAGGAGTATATTTTTGATGGCTTTGAGGGCGCAGACCTTCGCGCTAGCCAGGGAGAATGCCACAGGGGTAGCATCTCCAGAGAACGGAGGGGCCGAAGTCGCAAGATCAGGTTGATCAGATAAGCCTTGAGGTTGGTCTTGGGCGGGTACTGGGCCAATTCGGGTTAGAATTGCTCTAATCATATCGACGACCTGATCCCCATAATAAATGTGTGTGGTGAGATCTCCGATGCATTTTTGGAGAAGTGAAAGCAAATCTCTTCGTTTGGTAGATATCTCATCGAAGCTGTCGGGCTGAGCATTAGTCGCCTTTCCAGGCGAAGGAGAAAGCAAGAACGACATATACTGCATTAAACCAAGTAATATGTCGATTACACTGAGTCCAATCATGTTTACTGGAGATTTTAATAGCCAGTCGATCATGTAAACAATGGTAAAAGCCTTATCCAGTGACTCTTCAGCCGGGGAAACACCGAAAAGAGCTTCCATAGCTGCGGAAGAAATAATGAAACGGGCCTGGACAGGGCACCATTTTGCTACGAGCTCAATTAGCGAGGTGGCCCAATTTTCATCCGTATCGAGCGAAAGTGTGTGGGCATTCGATCGCCCTTTGCGGAGAATGAAATCTAGTACGACTTTAGTTGTGACACGAATCTGGCCGCGGCTACTTCCAGTAACAATAATCTGCTCCAGGCAGCGGAGAGCGAGAAGCCTCATATCTAGCTCCGCTTTCCTATCCAAATCGGCTGTGGTTTGTGCTGCTAAGGCCGGGTCTCCCTCAGCAGTGTCGATGGTCTGCACAGTAACAGCGCTATATCTCCGTCGCACCCCAACATCAGCTTCGATCTTTTCTATCTCCTCAAGCTTCATTTCAAGAGCTGTGAGAAGATTCTCATCCCCATTGTAAAGATTTTCCAGGATGACAGGTAGGATAATTCTCAGCGAATCACCACCGTCCGCCGCCAAACCAGCCTCGGAACTAACCACGCCCTTTATAGCTCGCAGTCCCGCATTCTTCCACCTAATAGCCTGTGGAAGACTTGAAACGACCTTGGATTGTGGAAGGGTGTCCTCGCCGGCAAAACTTGCGTAGGTACGCACAACCTCACGGTATTGGCTCGCAAAATCTTGCTCGGCAGACAAAGCCGCCATATCCTGGTGCTTGCAAAAAGTCTCGAATGTATAAATCGAATCCTCAACCATGGAAATGTCACGCGAATGCAAAACCGTCTCAATTACTGTCAACACCGACCGAGCAAAGATGGGGAGGTCACGGGGGACCTTTTCGATAAGGGCACTAAGGATCTGTAGGGTGACTTGGACATTTCTAACACAGACATTTAGAGTCAGCTCAAACCCAATTTTGAACTAGATAAAAAGTTCACCAATATTCCTTCTAACGCCGAGTTGATTCAAACTCACCCAATTTTGCGGCGCCAAACATCTCGAGCGGCTCTTTTCTCTAGGAAGGCGCTAACTTTCGGAAGTTTACTACGCCGTGTGCTCACATAGTAAAGAAGGTAGGAGAGCTCGCTCGAGTTCGGTTTAACATCCGAAACGCCTTTTTGGTATTGGGGGTAACACTTCAGCACGAGTAGCTGGTGCTTTGGACGGCATGACTGGCGTACGCCTTCCATTGGTATGATTATCTAGCAGGTCTAGAAGGAATTCACGATACTAGTGGGGAAGAAAGAAGAAGAAGGAGAAAAGAATGGCGCAGTCTCAAAAGCGCCCTAGGAGAGTAACTCAAGGGTCAGATGAGGGAAACAAAAGGAGAGGGGGAAAAGAGAGAGAGAGAGAGAGAAAGGAAAAAAAGGAATAAAGGGGGAATAAAAAAAGAAGGAAAGAAAGAGTGAATGAATAAAGGTTAGCGAAAGAATTGAAAATGAACCATGAGGAGCGGCTTAAGGTCACGTCACGGATCTGGTCAGCGCGGAAATTGGCTAACAAGAAAAGTTCCTGGTCAGTGCAATCACCAGGGGTGGGGTAGATCCATCGGATCAAGAATATCCAACTATGCCAAACGGGTTGTTTGCATGGAGAATTAATGGGTGTTGAAAATGATGACTAGGAAAGGGGGGGAGACTGCGTAATGAGAGGCTCGAGGGATGGATCGATACTAAATTAAACGGTTGGGTCACAGTCAAGTGTCGAGAGCAGAAGGTCGGGAAAATCACCCCGTCCGCCGTGCCAGACTTGGCGATCGACAGCCTAGGAGAAATGGTAAGGAACTACTATGATTTAGGCCATTTTAAGAGGTTTTTCCTGGGGAACGAAACTGTTCTGGCTATTGTTATATAAGTCCCAGCGACAATTGATATTAATCTTAAGTCTTATAGTTCGTTGTTTGATTTACCTTTTCCTTTTCCACATATCCACATACGACGTCATAGTTGAATAATAAGAACACCCCGAACACCCCATCACCCAAATACTTTGCGCAAAATGGGTGGAATAAGGAAGAAAAAAAAAAAGACACAAGAAGAAACCCCAATAAATTGAAAGAAAAACCTTAAGAGTTCCGGTGAATCTAATTGCATAAATGCAAGAGACATTCTCTTGGCCGCACCTGGTCTCCAGTTTTCCAATTAAAAATTACCCACGGTCCTCCCCGCATTACTATTGTAATGGGATTTGGGCCAAGGGTGTCCAGTCTCGACAAGTCAACAATTGGAATCTAGCGCAGTAGTAGCGCACTTCGCGTGTTGGGATGTTCGAGTCGCTCCACAACATAGCCGACTCCGTGGATGATCACAGGGGTACCTCGGTCACACATGATGCTGTAGTTGGTTATGAACCAACAGCGGTGATTTGTTAATAGCGCCAGTGTGCTCCAATAGAGAATCGAGGGGAGCATGTCATTAAGGCATGTCATTAAGCAGGTCTTGTATCCAGCAACTTCTAGAATAAATTCCCCCACCCTCTTTTAGATTACCCCAACCACTATAGTCACAAAATCCTATTAATGGAGGCTCATGACTGACCACGATCGCAACCAATTCCTATTTTGTCCACGGATTATCAAGTTTTTGGATTATTATTTCCGGCGTCTTCCTGGCTCCCTTTGTCTGCTTTATTCTGTTCTCCTTCCTGTTCTTCAGTCTGCGTTGTACCGCCCTGCTCGGCGTTGATGCCGATCCCCGCCAGACCTTCAATCACTTGTGGACGAATTATATCCCGGCGAAATGTATCTTCTTGAAGCAGTCGTAGCGCACGTAGGGTTGCACCAGGATGAGTTAGGAACTGTGCATACTCGGGTGTCTTCCAGTACGAGTAAAGGTAAGCGAGGTACGCGGTGAAGGCTTTGGTGTCAGGATCTGAACTATCATCGTTCACATCGCTCTCGTCACGAGATCGGGAAATTCCCAACAGTTGCGGATAGTTCACGGCAAGGTGGGATAGGTAGTATGGGTTCGCTAGGGAAGACACAAATTCGAGCTCAAGGGTAAATCGGGGGTTGGTTAGAGTTGCAGGAGGCGGTTGGTGGGTTTGATCCGACATTATTGGTTGTTGAGCCATCTTTCTATTCAGTCACCTCACGAACCAACTAACTACCTTCTAGGGAGGTAGCTTTACGGTCCTTGAGGAACAGCCTTCAAACCGTGTCAACTGGGTCTTCAGATCCTAAGGTCCTTCCTGCGTATCAGCTTTTTGCCTTTTCATGGGGGGAGGCAATCGTTTAGTAAGAAACAATACCAAGCTGCAGTAATGATTGGCAAATGTCAACAATGTTATTCCGAGAGAAGTATCGGTGGGGATTAGTTCGGGGAGGAAGAATTTAAGGTGAGCTGCTCGACCTCGGAAACTCAATGTTGCCAAGAACACTTACTTTTGGATGATACTTCAATCTACGTGACCCCACTAAATTATACTAATAGGTTCTAAGTATTGGTCTTCAAAACAATTAATAAGTCTGTTTTTTTGCCTTTTTTTTTTTTGGTAGCCCTACTTTTTTTTTACTTTGCGCTTATTTATATATCTATTTTTAGTGGACGAATAAATCGGTTGGCTGTTGTGTGTAGCCTCCAGTGCTAGGCTATATTTTTCTAACGACTAAACTCACATAATAAAACACATCAAGGTGAACCGCCCAACCATATAATATACTCTTTTTGTATGCCAGTAGTATCACTGTACAAATTCAGTAGTAGTATCCATCCCAATAATTAGCAGCCAAACACGAGCTCTTTAGAGCCCTTTAAACATCTGACACCGATTCAGTTCGTCCTTCTATTACATTTTAGTTGAGCGTTTTCATGATCTACCGTAATTTTATCTTTTTATTGTATATACAGACATACATACCTATAAAAAACAATGGCGAGCGGGGTTATTTGGCGAGCCACAATAGCCTTGGGTACCTACATAGGTAGTATTCAATAAATCTTATTGGGTACCTTGTGGAGAGATCGTCACCATTTAGGATTCTACTAGGTATATACTAAGGGCGTACCTATGTAGGTAGCGCCTTCATTCCTATAGAGTGTGACACTACTAATTATGATTAGATAAAGCTTACCTCTCTGTCAGCCAAACTCCCGCAGATAGGGACAAATAAACGATAGGTATGATCTTACCCTGGATTCATAATACTACGAATACTATGGCAAGCAATCTTCCCCGGAGCAGTAGGGCGATTCAAAAGCAATATACTATAGCTACCTGGAAGCCGCAATTAGGATTCCTTCACTTGGTAAAGACCTACCTATCCTCATTGGTGACAAGCATAATAAGCACTCAGACATCTACACGGGGAGGCATCTAGTGACATTCCTCGGCACCAAAAATAAGATCCCTTACTGGAAAGGTTCTTCTATATGGTCATGCGTGAGATAGTCATAAAAAAGACCAATAGTATGAAATGAATGTGCAATAGTTTGGTTCCTGCTACTCTGGAAATTCAAATTGGGTGTTGTATGTACACTAGGTATATACGAGCTCAGAAATGCTGATCTTGATTTATCATGATGTGTTCCACAAAAGGTATGTCGACACTCATCCAGACCTGTAAAAATACAAGCACCTAACCCCCCCCCCCCCCCCCAGCCAAGGGGCTACCTATTTGGTTGGAAGTTCCTCATGAGGACCCTGGGTGAAACAGAGCAGGGGTTAGAATACAAGCTTTTTGAGGGAACCACTCTCATATGCTTTCTAGATAAGAAAATGCGTATCTAGGTACTCTAGGTAAGGAAACCCATTGGCTAGCTGTAGAGCCGCATCAATTGGCTCATCATATCTGCTTTCGCAATCTCCAAGGCTATTGCATAAACAAGTCACTTTCTGTGTGTCATTTTGCTAGGAGAGCTTGACATATAGAGTGAATTCTATGGTTAAATATATAATTTTCAGGTTATACCACCCAATAGAGGCTCTTTAGCACAGTGTTGAAGCTCAGGCAAAAGGTGCAGGAACAAAATCTTATAATAAAAAGTGCACGGCTTTGAGATTGATACAGAGATATAGGCAAACTGAAATAAAGGAAAAATGTAAATTTCCACATTAGAAAACAAACAGGGGCTATTTATTTTATGAGGTTGAATGTTATACATACCTTCATGTTAAACAGCCAAAATGGAAAACCAAATGTAAGAAATGAAGGAAGCAACCACAGACTTCTATTGAAGCGGAGATTCCCTTCAATAACAAAATATATTCTAAGACAATTCAATCATGGGAGTTGAGCGAACCCCCTTTCGAAGACGAACTGTCCGGTTATCGGAGAAATCCATCTAGTATAGGATCCTATTGGGGGGCCGCATGATGCACTGGGTGAGTCGCTTGAGGTTAAAGAGGGGTCAAATTGAACTAACAAGAAAAACACCGTATGATGCATAAAGGTGGAGAGCACTGGTGGGTATCTAGTCCCTAGATTTTAGAGCAATGACTCGTTCTCGAGTGCTAATTGGTGGTATAGAGATAATTTCAATGTTGGATGATTCAGGCGAGGGCTTCTGGTTTGTATTCCATTCCTTCTTTGCAGGTTCTACTCCACCGGGAAAGAACATCTCATTTCCGATGGCCTATGATCTAAATCATGCGTAATTAATAAATAGATTGATGGATTCCAGTTACTTTCCATTGTAGCACCCCGGCCCTGGCACGTGTAGTGGAGCGAACTTGGCATCCCGACCATCGCCAAGGCCATCTAATCTTGGCACCAGTCATAACCCAGCCCAAGCTTCATGGAGATGGCTAGTCTCCCGCACGTGGAGGGAAAGGATGATTCTTATTTGCTTTTGCTTCTAGGAATTCCCGATGCGTAGGATTTGCCAAGCCCACTGGATTTGATGCAGGTGCTGATTGTCTAGTCGAGATATCGGCCTGCCGCCTTGACAGGGATGGTGAACATGGAATGCTATCGGCGAGCTTCTTGCCTTCTGGACTAGAGAGGGGAAGGTATTAAAAAGCCCCTTTTTTTTCCCCTCATTGCCTGAAATATTTTTTCTCTCATTATCGTTGCAGATTTCAAGCATCTTAGATCAAAATGAGGACACTCTCACTCGCTGGAGTGGCATTGTTTGCCTCTGGCGCAGTTGCCCAATACAACCAGCGTCTAGGCGGTTGTCCCACTCTGGGATGCGTCTTTCCTCCTGATCAGTAAGCTTCATCCGTGCGAACATATAGAAGGAGAAAGAAATAAAAAGGACCAAAGCTAACTAGGCATCCAACTTCTTTCTAGGGCCGACATCTTCCCGGGTCAGCACTTTGATATCCGTCTCGAGGTTCACTCGCCCATCAATGGGTCTGAGGCACGTGTCGGCCATCCTGATCCTAATTTCAAGTTCACTATCGCCAAGAAGGGTGAAAAGCCTCTTCCTGTAACCAAATTTTTTGACGTGGAAGAGGCTGAACTTGAGCAATGGACTTTCTCGTGGTACGAAGGTAGGATGTACAAGATTCTAGAGTAAGCTTTCGCATATGTTGACCTGTCTACAGATTTGTTCGCTCAGGATGCGCGTATGCCATCGATCGTCAATGTCACTTCAAAGGCCTACAGACGGCTCGCTCTGTACGAGCCTGGCGAGTATGAGGCTACTTTAACTTACTACGGTAACGAGAAAACCGTTGCAAACTGGGTTGTTCGCGATATTCCCAAGAAAAGACGCGCAAAGAATGTTGTTCTATTCATTGGTGATGGAATGACAACCAACATGATTACTGCTGCTCGCCTTATCGCCCATAAGAGCACCAACGGCAAGTACATGACCAAGATGCAACTGGACAAGTTCCCCGTCCTAGGACACCAGATGACTCACTCGATGGATTCTTTCATCACCGACTCTGCCAACTCAGCAACAGCCATTTATGGTGGCCATAAGACCACAGTCAATGCTTTGGGTGTTTATGTGGACTCTTCTGAGGACCCCTTTGATGACCCCAAATTTGAAATTCTCCCGGAAATCTTCCGTCGCCAGCACCCCAAAGCTGGTGTTGGAATCGTGTCAACAGCCTTCCTCGCTGATGCTACCCCCGGTGCTTTGACTGCTCACACCCGTGACCGTGGCGAGTATGACCACGTTATTTCTACCTTCCTCGAGGGGTTGACCGATTATGAATGGACTGAATGGGATGGCCCGGATGTCCTCTTCGGTGCCGGCGCGGAGAATTTCATCACCAAGGAGGACGCTCCCCGCGACTACTACAAGCTATTCGCCGACAAGGGCTATAGCGTGAGCTTGAACAAGACTGCTTTGCAGGCAGCATCCAATAGGGACAAGGCCCTTGGTGTTTTCTCTCTCTCCAACCTACCAACCTGGCTTGACCGCAACGTCTATCAGTCAAACCTCCAGAACCTCAGCAACTATCCAGACGGCTCTGGTCGCGATGCCGAAGACCTCCCCGGCCTCAAGGAAATGACTCTCAAGGCCATTGACGTGCTCAACGCTCGTACTAGGAAGGAAGGATGGTTTTTGATGTCTGAGGCCGCTAGCATTGACAAGCAGATGCACACTCTGGATTATGATCGATCCCTCGGTGAGCTTTTGGAGCTAGACGATACCGTGCGCGCCACCATTGAGAAACTAGCTGCTCTCGGTGAACTAGAAGACACCTTAATCCTCGTCACCGCTGATCACGGCCACGGATTTGATGTCACCGGCTCCGTTGACACTATGTATCTCAACCAGCAAACTGATGATCGCGACAAGAGAAAGGCGATTGGCATGTACAAGAACTCCGGTCTCTCCCAGTACACCGTTGATGGGGCCAACAGCCTTCGGTACTCCGAGGGGGTTCATTTCCCGGCTCGCTGGGATCCCCGTTACTCCCTGCACGCTGGTACAGTGGCCTTCCCCGACCACCGGGAGAACTACCAGGTTCACGCAGAGGGTCCCCGCACTCCCGCTATCTCACTGAAAGGAGGTGATGGATACTATGCCAACTACAAGGATGCCGTCAGCGGCTTCATGCTCAACGGAACCCTGGCCCCCAGTGCCTCCCAGGGCGTGCACTCGCTGACTGATGTGCCCGTGTTTGCTCAGGGACCTTGCCAGGAACTCTTCTCCGGAACCATCAACTCGATTGATATCTTCTTCAATATGGCCGAGTGCTTGGGATTGTCCGAAGCCCAGCATGGCCATAAGGGCAAAGGCAATGACAGAGGCCATGGCAAAGGCAACGGCGGAAATCATCATTAAATTTCCAGAGCTACCATAAATAAAAACTCCATGTTGGAGCTAGCTCACTCTTTTTTCATTTCCTTCTTTCCTATTAATTATTTCCTTTTTGTTTAATTTTGTCTGTTCAAATTGATGTTAGTATTATTATTATTCTTCTTCTTCAAGACAAATCAAACGGAGTAAATATATAACTACTTCCTGTGCAGCTTCTTTTTTACTACCACACTATCTCATCATCTCATCATCCCTTCTACTTACCCCTTCAAGTTAATAGGAATCGAATACTGATCCTGAGGTGCTCCGACTCCAGTCTTGCTTTTTCTCCGAGTTGGTGTATCCTGATCTTTCCATCATGTGATTCGGTCCGTTTTGTGTCCGGATCCCTGTATAACTACTGGGTATCCCGCGGATATCGGGTTACGTGTATACCCAAGAACATATTCTTAGTTGGTCCAATACCGAGCTAAGAAATGCCCCTATAGGCCCCCGGTTGTATCTTATGGTTGCTCGTCAGTATCTCCACCCTCTCCTCTGATTGCTACTCAACTTCCTCAGAGCTTTCCTTTTTGTTAATGAACTTCGGCTGCATAGAGTCATTGCACATAACGATGCAAGGTCGGGTATCCATAGGTACCCTATCCAGCGGCTGAGAGTAATGGTTTAGATATTAAACTGATAGTATAGTATTCATTGTTGCATTATACTAGAGGAGCTAAAAAGATGGACAGCTTTCTAATTTTTTATGTTTTTTTGGCATTTTTAACTTTCCACTTTTCATTGATACTATCTTCAATATTATGTATTATGTTGAATTCCGGCAGGGACTTTAATTTGAGCGAAAAGGCACCATGCGCTTTGGAAAGCACCACCAAATTTTGCCTGATCTACCAGTTCTGGCCTGAATATTTGTTCAATATATTGAAGCTACCTTAGCTAGCAAGCATATTCTAGTCGTACGATCCCTTTTAAAATATTATACTTTGTCTAAAAACTTTTAGTAATTGGTTAAATCTTAATATATCTCATATTATTATCTGCTCTTGTTTATTAACTACCATACCACAATTATATGACTTGTAAAGTTTCTGCCCTATATAGTTTCCTGATTAGTTAGAGAATAATCGGTAATACTGTGCATACATACTTCTTGGTAGGCTGGGACATTCATCATAACAGACACTGTACCTAAGATAGGAGTTATCTTACAATTGATAAGTCTGGAACATTGATATTTTGGGGACATCCTTATAGACTTGTAGATCTTGACGCTAGGGATTAGGAAACAATGAAAGAGTGACGCCGATTTCCGGAAATATCGTACTGTACATACCTACCTATTAGGTATAATCTATTCTATAAGTAGGTAACTATACGCATTTCCGTTTTGGAAATATTCAATTTGGCAAATTCCAACTTCCCAGCCTCTTATATATTGAAAAACAGGATAACCACCTAGTTTGCTAGGGGGGAAATAGTATTATGCGTTGTTATTATTAACCCTCCTAATGTAACACGTTTTACGCGTCGCATTGGTACCTGAGATAGTAATAGTAATAATATATACCATAACAGCACCAACATCAACAATCATAAGGAGTGGTAGTAGTAGTAGTAGTAGGGATGGCGATACTTAGGACGTAGTAAGGTACCTAGGTAGTTAATACCTAATACATCCAGTTGTCACCCAATCCTTATTATTATTACTATATTATTCCGTGCATGCGGTTAAGCGATAAGAAGCAGATCAAGTTGTAGCATTCCAGATAACAAGGCGAGGGGAGTCGTACGTAAGTAGGTAAGGTTGGACCGGATCTAAAATAGGAATTGGAACAAAAAGATAATGATAATAATAGGGGAGAAGGCAAAATAGCTGTCAAAAAAGAACTTGGCAGGTAGGTACCTGGTCGGTCTCATCTTCTGTTTGTTTACCGAAGAATGATTGGGGGAGACTGGGGTTGAGGGGAACCGATATTAGATGGAATACACTTTATGGGGATTTAATTGAATAGAGTAAAATTCAAATATAATAATAATAATAATTGATATTGTTATTGTTATTATATGAGAGAAGGAAGGGGGGGGGGAGGATAGTAATTGGGGAGGTTGAAAGTGGAAACGGCAGCTTTCGTTTTGAGTGTGGTGGGAGTGGAATGTTTGCTTTACAGGACAGGACATTCCAATGGACTGCGGGTGGGTAGGAACCCGGAAGAGAGAGAAGGCAGGATGAAGTAATTATTCTTAGGGGCGGGTAAAATACTAGTAAGGTGGTAGGTATGTAGCATGTATGTATGTGAGATCATGGCTGAATTCCAATGCACTGATGGTATGTTGGCTGACGCAAGTGGATTTGATTTGACCTAGGTAGGTAGGGATGGATGTATGTCGATGTATATTGTAGGAGGTACCTGTAGGTACGAGATGATGATAGCGGTATTGATAGGTGGGTGTGATTGTGATTGAAAGGATTAAAATATATTGATGAGGGCTCAAGAAGTGAAGGTTGCAGGGGTTATTGAGCACGAGGGAGTTTCCAAGAAAAAGGTGGATTGGTGGAGAAGGATATGATTGAAGAAGTGTCAGTTTACTTTCTCTGAACTGAGACTAAGGTACCTCCATACTAGTAGTAGGTCGAGGAAATATTATCGGTATCATGCCGATATCTATCCACGGAAAGCAGACGCATTGTCCCTAGGTACCATACCTACTTTGGTCGAAGCATATGATTCAGGATTAATATCTATTATTATTACTATTATTATTACTATTTTGGTTAATCTACCTTCTTCCATCTTGATCAATTTGCTAGGAGAATTTATTTAGCGTAAGCCACTTTTGAGGACCCTGACCCTGAATAAAAAAGGAGATAAAAAAAAAAAAAAAAAAGAAGAGGCAAGATTGGGGGAAAGAATCATAAGAGCAAAGTCAAAGTAAACTCTAAGGATAAAGAAAGTAGCATTGGTGGTAAATAGAGCCAGGCACAAAAAAAAATTGACCCCTGGATGAGGATTTGGTTAAGAAGTGTACGTAGACGATTGACGATCGCTTCAACCCACTTTACTACTCCAGATTCTTACTGCAATAGGGTACACCCTCTGAATAAAATCTTCTTAGTAGCAGGTAGTATTTACCTGGCGGGAGGCAAAACAAGAGACAGATGACCACCATTTCTTTTTTCTAGGATCTTCTTCATCATCATCATCATCACCTTCTTCTTCTTCTCTTACCTCTCCTTTTCTTTCCCTTGACGCCGTTCATTTGCCACCTCCATCTTCATAAACCACCTACTTTTAACTCATTCCTAATTGTATCAACGAACCCCATGAATAAATAAAAATAATAATAATAAGAAGCAGCAATTTAAACGTTTTCCCCATCGACTCCACCCCAACCACCCGCTCGTCTTCTCTCACTCGCCCTCCCCTTTTTTTTTACGGTGACGATCGCTGCTGCTTCTACGTGCTTTCGGTCCATCTCTCCAAGGGGCGCTTTTTTCTGATTGGCACCCGTCACTTTTCTCTCCTCTCACTCGCTCTCCTTTTGATCTTCCTCTCTTCTGCTCTCACGTTCATTCTCTCCCTCTTTCTCCCCTCCCCTCCCTCTCTTCCACATACACACACTCTCTCTTTTTCTTTCCCACACCCCGGTGGCTTCTTTTCTTTTTCTCTCGTTTTACTTCTCGGGTTGACTTTCGTCCCGGGAAAAAGCAAAAACAAAATTAACACCCTGAGAAAGGCACCACCAGACCCCCGCCACGTTCTCCTCTAATTTTTTGATCTTTTGCTTAAATTCCACCCCTCCAATTACTTCATCTTTCTACTCCCCCCCTGACAGACCTCCGCGGCATCGCTGTTTCAGCATTCACCATTAGTTTTGGCGCCTACTCTAAGTTTGTATCGCTAATTTGTCAACTTTGGTGGATTCTTCTTATTATCCTTTTTTCGTTTCTTTTTTTTGTGTTTTTTCTGTCTTGCTCCTCTTCATCTTGGTGACTCGCTTTCCACCCAATCCTCTCTCCTGAGTCGTCCTTCATTGACGTCGCATTACGTGCACCGTCAAGATGAATGCGTCTCAGCAGCCAACGACGCTCTCTTATCCCTACCCACCCGGCGTCACGCTGGGGCCGCCAGGTGCGTAATCTGCCCGATATCTCTTTATTCTTCTGCCTGAGCAATCTCGATGATCTCCCAACTGTTTCATGTTGGGCGGGTCCTCTCCAGCTCAAGATTGCGCAACCCCCATTTATCGCTTTATTTGAGCTCGTTCGTCGTCCGCTTGTCGCATTCCGTGAGAACCTAACATTATCTGCCTTGTCTCTAGCCTCCCCTATCCACCAAAATAACCCCCAGCTTTCGGTAAATCTTGGTTCAAATAACCCTTTTAGAAGTCGTGCCTTGTCACCATCAAGCTCCATTACGTCGGGAGGCCGAGCCGAACGACCGAAGTCTACCAATCCGTTCCTAGACGACACAGACCCGATTTCCCCCCAATCTGCTCCCGTAGGATCCGTTGGGTCGCCTGTCGAAAATATGACCCAGAATACGCGCGACCTATTTGTACGTCTCTTTCGCCGCTTTCCCCTTCGTCTATATATCTATTAGAAAGAAATAAAAAAAGACTGACTTGGTTTTTCTTTGACAGGAGAGTCTTTCTCTTAACCCTACACCAAAAAGCAATGGAGCGAAACCAGCACCTCCACGCCCAGAGAAGCCCTCGAACAATGGAACTTCTAGCACCCGCCCCCCTCGGCCGCAGAGAGAACGATCTGAAGGTCAGAAAAAGGACCCTCTAGACATCTTTGCGGATCCGCCTCGCAAGCCACAGCCTGGATCTGGAGCAAAGCCCAGAGGGGATCGGGAGAGACGGCCGCGGCGAAACTCAGAATCATCTGTTATGGAGCGCACCCCTAAACTTCTGGATGAAGATGACGATAGACGGCGACGCGAGAGACGGCGTCGGGAGAGGGAAGGTCGCCATCGAGATGGTAAGTCTCGTAGCAGGCGACCGACCTACCAGCTGGATATCATCGATAAGTTAGATGTGACTAGTGTTTACGGGACGGGAAGTGAGTCGAGCACATCGTTCATGCCTATTTTGGACATGATTTACTGATATGACATTAATAGCCGTGTTCCACCACGATGGACCATTTGATGCTTGTAACCCAAATCGAAACCGCAAGGGCCTACGCGCTGCTCCATTGCAAGCCTTCCCCAAAGATTCAGCCAATATGGCCCTCGGAGGAGCTGGACCGAACAATAACAAAATGGACCTCAATTTGTTTCACGGAACCACACAGGAAGGTTACAATGATTTCGCATCGAGTGCTGTTAGCGAGAACCGCAAAATTGAAGGAGTTAGCTTTGATCCAGGCTCTCGGGTTGACCCAGTCCACGGCGCAGAAAGTTTGGGATTAGGTACCAGCACTTTTCTGGAGGGAACGCCGGCTAGTCGTACAGCTATCGCTCGTGAGACCGCTGAAGTAGAACAGCAAATTATAAATGGAGGTCTACAGCGAAAGAAGAGTTTGGCCCAGCGATTTCGAGGAATGAACCGACCACCACTAGGTCGGGTAGTGTCTCCAGAGGGAGGTTATCGTGCTCCAGCCACTCCCAACAATGCGACATTCCCAAGAAATGACAAAAACCCATTCTTCCAGGATTACGATGATGCCTGGGATAAGAAAGCTGCTCGGATCAATTCAGCTGAAGAGTCACGTCTTAGTATTGACCCTGGACGAGCTCGTTCCTCGAGTAGCCCCAAGCAGACCACTAGCTTAGAAAGACGATTCACAAACGAGCGATCAAACAGTGGTTTGGATGAGGGACGGAGCAATGCGCCTGCTGGTGGAGGCTTTATCAACCGAATGAAGAGTTTGCGAAAACCTCGACCGGAACGGCGAGTTAGTAACGACTGAGCTCTTGTAACCTTCTTTCTATTTACGAAAGCTGCTCATCTTCCGTTGTTCTACATTATATCTTTGAACACACTTGACCAGGGAGAGACAAGTATTGGGTAGGAGGGAATGCCATACCCACATCTACAAAGAAAGCTAACCTGTGGGGGTGGGGACCACATCATGGTTACGCGCAATACGAGACTTTTCAAAGGAGGGCTGGTCTATCAAGTTGACTCACCTCGTCCTCGAACGTACGAAAGTTTGCGCACATGGCTACTATTTGAAGGGAGCATAAGGTGTGATGATGGTCGATCAATCTTTTTGCACATATCTTTGTCGAGACTCTCGATACTGTGTAATGGATTGGTTGTTTTTATGGTCGGCAAGTACGTTGAATGGTGTTCTTCGGTTTTGCTTTTCTTTAGCTTTTTATTTATCTATTTTTTCTTGCTCTTTTTTGTTTCTTCAAACTTTTGCAAACAAGTGCACTGGCTGCCGAGGGATTCGGGCGTTTACTGAAGGCTTTACAAATTACAACTCGTCGGGAAACGAGTCTGGATGCTGGGAATTACCAATCTTTGTTACACCAGCGCCCCTTGGTTTCCACCCCCATTTTGCTTTGCTTTACTCTATGGAATACCTTGGGGTAATGTCCTCAATTCTGATTGCATGCCTAAATTTTGTATTTTATACTAGCTTGTTACTATTGTTTGTCAAGTTTAAAAGAAACCCCCCCGCCCAAATTCATACGGTTCTACACTCAACCCTAAATTAAAGCTTCCTCTGGATAAAGAGGTCGGTAGTATATATTAGGTTTGATAATTAGGTGGCTATGAACCTCTTGGACCTGCTTTTGAGGAATCTGCCTTTAAACTTCCAATCACTTTTTAATATACCTAGATAACTGAGTATATTATACGTTAGTACATAAGACACTCCTTTTTCCTCCAATATAACTAAAAAAGGGTTAGGCTGTGTATACTAAGCATATTGTCCATTGAAGTTATACTCCACGTGTAAAGATCACATCACATAATATCTAAACTATGATACTGAATAGAACTCCCATCTAGGTTGGAAAACAAGAAAGAGGAGAGAAAATGAGAAAATAAACAAAAAAGCAACCCTAGTCCCATGCCATCCAGTTACTGTGATCAAAGTATATCGCAGCGTAAAAAAGAGAAAGAAAAAAAGGTAATCGTAGAAAGGGATAGAGCATTACTATGTGTGTCATCAAAAAGGCAAGGAGGAAGAGAGGTAGATTACTAGTTCCTCAAGGTTGAAGAGGAGCGCGAATTAAAGGGGTTCGGGGCCGGGATACCAGCTTTGCGGTTGGACAGCGGCTTGGGTCTAGAGAGGGTATATCTTTTGGCAGATTAGTATTATTCCATATTTTGGGTGTAGTTGAGGTTATGGGGTAGGTAGGGTAAAGCATACTTGGCAAAAGCTCTCGAAAGAGCCTTTTTGCAACTCATCTTCTGACTGCCAATGAATGAGTCCACGGTGACCGCAATGGCACGGTCAATATCCTGTGAGGAGCAGTATTCAGACAATCGCATTTTGCAGAAAGCTTCAGCAATACGCATGATAGCCTCAAGGTGACGGACCTAGAATGTCTTGTTAGCCTTTAAAGAAGAACCAGAGGAATTTGGATGATGAGCACGAACGGTAATTGGATATGCGCCAGTAGCGAGAGATTCACGTCTCATATCTGCGAACAAACGGGCAACCTTATCCTGATCGATCTGGTAGAGCTTCGGGTGGCAGTGTTCGCGTGCATAGAGAATGTACTTCCGGAGAAGTTCCTGCGGGATCTCGCCCTCCTTTTCTTCTTCCTCCTTGCGCTGGGCATTCCCACGCTCTTCAAGCTCGTCTGGGCGAAGGGGAAGACGGCTTCCATTCTTATCAACGCGGTAGCCTTCTTCATCGATACGCTCTCCCTGTCTATTCACCAGTTCCCCCTTTTCATTTCGCTGAGGTCGAGTGGGATTTGCGCGATGGTGCGATTCAACCACGAAGTTGGCGAGACGTTCATCCTCGCTGGGGTCGACTAAGTCACGGACAACACACAAGATATCAAAACGAGACAAAATTGGCTCAGTAAGTTGAACATTTTGGGAGAATGGCGCGCTGCTGTTATATCGGCCACCAAGAGGGTTTGCCGCCGCAACCACAGCACAGCGGGCTTGGAGTGTGGTGACGATACCTGCCTTCGAAATAGAGATGGTCTGTTGTTCCATAGCCTCGTGAATGGAAGTTCGGTCTTGGTCGTTCATTTTATCGAATTCATCAATGAGACAGGTGCCACGATCTGCCAGGACCAAGGCACCTCCTTCTAGTGTCCATTCGCTAGTGAGAGGATCACGACGGACACTGGCTGTTAGACCAACAGCACTAGCTCCTTGACCAGTGGCGAAGACAGCCCGATGCGCGGTTTTCTCCACATACTTCAAGACTTGGGATTTGGCTGTTCCGGGATCGCCAAGTAGAAGTACATTGATGTCTCCACGGATCGACATCTTACCCTGAGCCTGCTTGCTAACACCACCAAACAAGGAGAGCGCAACCGCAGTCTTGACGTCCAGGTGGCCGTAGATGCTAGGAGCAACTGAGCGGATAATTTTATCGACAATCTCGGGGTCTCGCGATAGGGCACGGATATCGCGCTCATCTTCTTCGGTCAAGTGGAAACCAGCCAGCTGGTCATGCGACTTGACAACATGATTGGCCTCAATAATTGTTGCAAAGACAGGGAATCCGTTCTTGTTATTGAGCTGCGCATCGTAACTGTTGCGGTAAATACCGGTTACTTCAATTTCATCACCGGGCTTGGCTGTGTCAATGAGATCTGCGAGGAGGATTACCTCTCGCTGTCTCGGCAGTCGACCAGCAGGAACGGATCCAGGTGACTCTTGGAGGGTGAGTTTTTGGTAGTTGCGATACACCGTCTTCTCGGAGTTCACAGTAAACGGCCCTCTAGACTGACAGTTCTGGCAGAAAGAGATCTTCACTTCAGCGCTACTTTCTTGCTGGTATGGTCCTAGCGTAATGTTACATTTTTGACAAATGAACATGACATATTTCAACTGAGGGAACACCCCAGTCCGGCGAGTGACAACTCCACTAACACGGACAAGACAGTTGAGATGGGACTGGCGCAGCTGTCGGAGGGTATAAACGATGGGAAGATCGGTGATGCGGACATGAATCTCGTTATGGATGTCGTGGTATTGTGGGTAATGGAAGAGTGTGACATCCAGAGCGACCTGGTCGAACACCTTGAGCACTTCGGTTGGCTCGTTCGCAAGGAAATAGCCAAGAACAGATTTTGTGGCACTCAAATGGGCGTATGACACTTCAAGAGATGCCGAGTTGACCTCACCGAGAGTTTTAATCTTGTTACCGTACACCGAACCGCCAGCGGGATCAGTGAACTCTGTCAAAAAGGCTTTAAATTCTCGATATATGGAGCGGAGAACCTGGGGCTGCAGGATCCAGTCGGTAATATTGGGCGCTTTCACATCGACCAATTCTTCCAGTGTTAGCTCATCTAGGCCTTCCTCAGCCATGTCAATATCCTCGCGGTCCTCATCATAGTGATGTCTTCGTCGGCGAGGCTGTCGAGTGAGATCTATATCGCCCTCTTCGTCATCCTGTAGGAAAGCCGCGGGCATCCGGCGGCGGCGCTCTAATTCACGGTCTCTTCGATCTAAGCGAGCTTCTAACTGACGACGAGTGCCGATATCAAGTTCCTCCTGGTCATCATCATCATCAATGTAGCGTCCTCGGTAGCGGTCGTCTTGTGTATTCCTGTAATCTCTGTCGAATGTATCGCCAAACAAATCAATCCCATCTTCATCCTCAGCCATCTCCTCTATGTCATCAATGTCCAACTCTGCTTCTTCATCCCGATCATCATCGTCGTCGTCAAAAGGAAGCATAGGAGGGGAGGAAGGGGGTGCTATTTTGAGGGTCAGTCATGCCCGACTCATAACATATTGTTAACATATTGAAACGTACGACTGGAGGGAGGAGCAACTGAAGAGGCCTCATCATCGGGCTCTCTGTCTCGTTTACGGCGGCCCAAATTCCCCAACCCGCGATTGGCAGCGGAGGTGCTGGGACGGAGGGGTGAACTGGACACACATGGTTAGTTTAGCGATTTATTTGAGGAAAGGGGAGGAAAGTTGAGGGAAAGTTGAGAAATAGTATGAAGAAGACATACCTCATTGTGTATAGTTATGTAGAATTTTTAATTTTTGTTCTCACAATCAAGTTGAAGAAATATACACACAGATACACCGTTGAAGCTGTTTTTTTGTTGGCAAGAGAGGGATTCGACGATTGAAGAGAATTTGCTTGGCGGCTGTTGCGGCGCGACCGAAACGCGTAACGGCGCGACTCTACGCGTCTGTTCTCAATTATACCCGATTGGGGAAGATTGATTTTCTGCTCTCAACTGTCTGGAGATTCTTATGGTGGGTTAGGACGCCAATCAGAGAATATATCGGGGCGGCCCAAGTCATAGCTGAGGCTGATAAATGAGAAGATGAGGCCTCATATCCCAATTGCTTTATGCATCTCTCTAGGATTCCAGATACCTGCATTCACTATGAACCCAATAATAGATAGAGATTGGACATGGCAGCGCATAAGAGCCTACAGACTTTTCAAAAGTCCTTTCTCCATGAAGTCCAATAACTTCAAATCTATCATCTAGAGCATTTTGTGCTATCTCAGTCAATCAGATACCCAGTTCATAATCCGTAAGCTATAGGCAGACCTTGTATGATTAGAATAGATATGCAAACAAGACAAACGCCTGAGTGCCTCGCCCCCTGCGCGTACGAGTCGAGTCTACATGTTTCCTAAGATTCTTATATTTTGTTTATTTCTGTTAGTTCCTTCTTTAACTATCTTCTATGATATATAATTTATCTCCGCTGTCTTACATTTACAATAAATGACTGATTCTGAAACCATGGAGGCCTCCGCCAGCACCGCATCGGCAAAGAATGGACAGGACGCTACGGCGCGCCGCGCAAGCTTCACCTCACAGAATTCTCAGACTGCGAAAGAGTATGTTTGAAAATTGGGGCTGCTTTATTTCCTAATTCTCACAAGACTTTTGCGCTTATCAGTCCTATTGACTCATATGCTGACGAGGCGATTGTTAGGTTCATCGAATCGCAGATGCGCCTTGAGGCTGATGCTCGTGAAGTGCTCCCATATGTGAGTCTGCCCCCAATGATATACTGGCTCAAATAGAGAGAGAAAAGCCAAGGAGGATGAAGTAAGAAAAAACTAACATGACAAGTCATTCGATACCTGTACACAAGCTCTAGGCCCTCTAAGACAAAGTCTGTTTGCTTGCCTCACCTGCAACCCTCCTCCTACAGCCCTCGACGCACCATACACCGCGGCGGGCGTCTGCTACGCATGCTCCATATCTTGCCACGGAGAACATACCCTGGTTGAGCTTTTTAACAAGAGGAATTTTGTGTGCGACTGTGGAACAACCCGCGTACCAGCCTCATCTCCATGCACGCTTAGAAACGATCCCAAAACCGGGGCAAAAGGTGTTCATTCAGAGAAACCCCATCCAAACAACCAGTACAACAGTAATTTCCAAAATAAATTCTGCGGATGCGGGGAGGATTATGATGCGCACCAGGAAAAGGGTACAATGTTTCAGTGCCTCGGGCTAGGTACCGTCGAGACGGGTGGCTGTGGTGAAGATTGGTGGCATCCGGAGTGTTTGATTGGCCTTCCGCGAGATTGGTACAAGAATTCAAAGAAGGAAAGGGAAACTGAGCAGAATCCTTCTGGAAAGAAAGATCCGGAAGGTGACGACGATGATGATGAAGAAACGCCCCTTCCTCCGGGATTCCCCGCAGAAGACGATTTCGAGACCTTCCTTTGTTATAAGTGCGTCGAGTCTAATCCCTGGTTGAAAAGATATGGCGGGACATCTGGATTCCTCCCCCCTGTTTTCAAAGACGGTGGGCTGAAAAAGGAAGAGAATAATGGGGTAGTCTTACCAGAAGCCTTAACGACAAATTCCGAGACACCACAGCCCCTCTCTAATTCTAACAAGCGCAAAGCAGAAGATGGAGACGATGAAGGAAATGAACACATTTTAAAACGCGTGAAAGAAAATGACGACCCAAGCGCACCCGCTGAGGTCAAGACGGAGGCCGCAGCACAGTCTGAGCCCAAGAAAAACAAGCATGATTCTCTGCCTGAAGCTATTACATCTGGCGTTTTCTCCCTCTTCCTGAAAGAGGACTTTCGTGACCAATTCTGCCGCTGCCCCGAGTGTTATTTCAACTTAGCACCCCACCCCCAACTCCGTGAGGAAGAAGACACATACGAGCCACCATTGTCACAAGACGGCGATGGTGGTGGAAGCACCGGTACGGGGAGTCTCCTTGACCGTGGAGAGGCGGCATTGAGTAATATCGATCGCGTTCGGGCTATAGAAGGAGCGATGGTTTACAACCACCTGAGAGACAAGGTCAAGGAGTTCCTGAAACCTTTTGCGGAGAGCGGCACGGCTGTCGGTGCCGATGATATCAAAGCATATTTTGAAAAGCTGCGAGGCGATGAACAACACATTAAAGAGGCTGCTGGCAAGGCCTCTGCATCTTCCAACGACAACGGTGAAAATAGCAATAATGATGATAATGGGAACAATCGAAAGGGGCAAAGTGGTATGTGGCCTATTCTACTCTCTGCAATGATCAAACGTATCTTGGTATTAACACCATATAGGTTACTAATATTATCGCCCCTCGTTTAATTTCCTTTTTGAACTTCTGTAAATTTGACATTTTTGGGATCCTGGAATTGGAGGCACTCTTTGTTGTTGCTAGGGGTTGCATAACAATGTTACTCTACATCTTACGCAAGCTTTTTCAATCAATATTATAACAGAGAGCTTCTCTGCAAAGAAAATCCAAATTGTCACTGTATTTACCTTTCATGTGATATACATCTCGGGAACCTTCGTGGGGATTTGCTAGTCCCTTGAATAACTAACAATATTCCTCTCTATAATAGCAGGCTTATAAAACGAATTGAAAAAGATGGATATGAACAACGCCAAGCCAAAATGCTATACCTGAAACTCCACAACTCCTCTTAAAATGCTCTGATATTTCCTTGAACTCAATCCCAAATACCGTCCGGTCAGGTCACTCTTTGAGACGTTTCGTGGCCCGTCCCATCAGGCTATCATCTGGCAGCCCACTTCGCTTGGTACCTGGCAGGCTTCCAGACCGGATGTCGTTGTCATCCTGCGTAACACGTCTATGAGGATATTTACCTTCAAATCCCTCGAAGCAATTGGAGGGAATAGGTCCGCCATTTTTGAAATATGGATGCTCTAATGCCTCGCTTGCTGTAATTCTCTTCGTAGGGTCGTACTCGAGTAATCGTGATAGCAGATCAAAGCCATCGTCTCCAGGAGTACCAGAGTTAGATGTTGGGGAGTATCCACCATTCTTTAAGCAGCTTTGGTACCACGCTTCCAGGTTCGATGTTCGGCTAAAGTGGTTGGGGGCTCGAGACATTGCTAACGACTGCAGTTGGGCATGCTCTGGCATTGAAACTATGCCGGGCCAGTTGTCCTTGTGGGGTAACCCCATGATATCAATTATTTTCATCATCTGATTTCTCTGAAATGGGACCGTTTTTTTGCTGTCCATTTTGGCTTCTTCCCCCTTAAATATAGGGCGCAGAGAAAGCAACTCCGCAAAGATACACCCAACTGCCCACAGATCGACAGCTGGGGTGTAGTGTCGACTTCCCATAAGCAATTCCGGAGCGCGATACCAAATGGTGACAACAACTTTATCGCCAGAGAAGAGCGAATTTAGCGGCTTGTAAAAAAGACGGGCAAGACCCAAATCTCCAATACGAATAGCACCGCTTGATGTTACGAGAATGTTTGCTGGCTTGAGATCTCGGTGCAAAACCCAGTTGGTGTGAAGGTACAGGAGCCCGTTAAGCAATTGAAACAAGATCGACCTGACCATGGGTGCTGGTATGGCATGGCGGTGTGGTTGAGTGTGGTGATGAATAATTTGAAGCAAATCATGTTCGGTATATTCAAAGACCATGAATATGCATTTGTCTTCAAGAATGATCTCCGCTAGTTGCACTACGTTTGGATGATCCAATTCGGAGCATAAAGCCATTTCCCGAATCGCTGACTGCGATAGGCCGGTATACTGGATTACCTCTCCCTCTTTGTCTGGTTTGAACCTGTCTCGGCATTAGCAGATCAAATAATAAACAAGGTACTGAGCATGAAGACTTACTTTTTTATAGCAAATTCACCTTTCTGGCCATTTTTTCCAATGGCCTTGTAGACCCGGCCATAGGTGCCGCTGCTAATGAAACCAACGATGTGGTACTTATCCCGCACGCGAACCTTAGTGGTATATCCGGTCCCACCGGGTTTCCTCGAATTTAGGTTCTCTTTTGATAAGAAAATTGTCAGCAGCGAATAGGCAATTTATATCCCCACAGGAGAAAAGAAAGCAAGAACAATGCAGAAAAATTCCCCAAAAATGAAAAGGAAAATAACGGCAAATATCCTATAAAGAACAGGGGGGAGAGAGGGGGAAGGGAAACGAAGATAGCATCAGGTGGTGGCTCTCCGGCTATTGGAGTGCGAAAAGGGAAAAGCCATTACCACGTGGATAAAACCCGCCCAGAGAGTTGTAAAACGGGAAGTTTCTTCCAAGCATGACGAAAAGAACAAGATGGGACAAATTGTTGCAATCCGAAAATCAATGATCAAGGGCCTTGTTGAGAGGTTCATATATTCATATAGAACAGACACAGTGGCAGAAAAAAAAAACTCTCTTCAACCGGCGTACATAGTAAAATGGGCTAAGCCAATGAGGGAAATAGGTGGCAAGGACGTAAGAGTGCTAGAGATTAAAGAATATGAGGAAGAATTTAACGACAGAAAGGAGGATTTGAAAAGGGAAAAAAAAAAAGAAGAGAGTAAAGAAAGGGGGTAATAATAATATTAATCAGTATTACCATCGACAGCAGCCTGCAGACTCTTTTTCAGTGACAGACTCTGGCTGACGGTGGCCGCAGCGGGCCTGGAAGTTGCAGTTAATGGGCCGGATGAGGAGGGCGGGTTTGTCAGACTCATGAAGAACTGAGGAAGCAGAAAAGTGGTGGAGGTGGAGGTGGAGGCAGCCGATGGGTAGCTATCAATCAGAAGCCGAGAGAACTCTCGGGTCCATGGAAGCAATGGAGACGCGGAACAGGGCACGGAGAAAACGGGGGTCTCCACTAAAGCATAATAATTAAACCTGCAGGAAGCACAGAGAGGTTGCTGGAGGATGGATGCTGGGGATGAACGACAAACACAAAGGATGGCTAGTGGTGGATGAGGATGAAGCTGATAACATGGTCCTCCATATCACGGTCCTTTACGCTGGCTAGTGGTTAGTCAGCATGCTAGTTCACCACTTGACCAACTGCCTACTGTCCTCTACATAGTAGTGGATTGAATACTCCGTTCTATTCTTCCTCAACCTACCTAGGTACCTACCCTTCCATATTATCTATTTGCTTTTTATTTTATGGGGCCCAAGGCTTATGATCGGAATATATTAGAGCTTTAGTTCTGAGTGGCTTCTGGGCTCCTTTGTTTTTGCCCCTAGCATCACCTTAGGAGGGGGGTTAACAATAGGCATGCATTGCCCCGAATGTGAGCTGGCTGGCATGTTAAGGGGGAACCTGGACCTAGTTAACTATTGCCCAGAATATTCGGTCAGCGACCTCCTCTCTTATCCCAGATTAGCATCCGTAGATTGCGGATTCAAAGTCCTCGGAAGTACGTCAATTTCCCATTATTAGCGCCGGGTAAAAATTTGAGACATGGTTCCTAAAGTCTCACAGTAAAGGGTCTGTCTCTGGGTTAATTTTTATCAATCCTTGTATTGTACACTATACAAGCCCCTGGGCCTTGAAGCGGGACAGCGTTGATCTAAAGATGGCAATAAAAAGCAAATAAATTAACTACTCTCAGGGGAATGATAACCCCCTATTACTATTATTATTATTATTATTATTATTACAATCATCATTCAAGGATGATTGATCTTGTTGAAAGTAGGGGGCGGACCTTTTGCTCCGACATCACGGAGTTATACTAAACCCGGTACGCATGCCCTCTCCCCTGCAACGTCATCCGGGTTGCCCGTTCCAGCGCAACACTGGTCAGCCCCATTAAAAATTCAAATTATCATGCCCTCCGATGAAATGGGCCGATTAAATGTCACGCCATATCTGATCTACTTGATCCTCATCACCACCTTGGGACCACTTCAGTTTGGGTACCATTTGGTAAGCTTGCTGAAACTTGTTGACTCTTCGGACCGATGGTTTGATCATCACTAATTCTCTCTCATGCAAGGCCGAGCTCAACGCCCCTCAGGCTGTGATTACCTGCGAGCGGAAGAGTATTCACTCGTCTGCGAGCTCGATATTTCAGACATTACCACAATGCATTCCGATGAACCCCTCCCAGTTCGGACTCGTGTCCTCCATTTATACTCTTGGTGGCCTGTTGGGGGCTTTGCTGGCAGGGCCTATCTCTACAAAACATGGTCGCCTCTATGCGCTCCGAGTGACAACCATCTTCTTCATTCTAGGCCCCATAGCTGAAGCGCTTGCAAGCAGTATACTCATGCTCGGATTCGGACGCTTGTTGTCCGGTATTGGATCAGGGGCTGCTATTGTTGTCGGACCGATATACATATCTGAGATCGCCCCTCCCACTGCGCGAGGATTTTTTGGCGCCTTCACACAGGTCATGACCAACGTTGGCATCTTATTTACTCAAACACTTGGCTATTTCTTGAGCCAAGGAAATATGTGGAGGATCATATTTGCTGTTGCTGGGATCATTGGAATCCTAGAGCTGCTTGGCCTCACCTTTGTTCCTGAAAGCCCCACTTGGTTGGCAGAACATCAAAAAGGCGATATTGCCAGGCAAGTGTTACAGCGTATTCGCGGTAGAGATGCCAATATTCAAGAAGAGTTTGAAGGCCCAGGAGCCTTTGCAGGGACGGGTGACGACTCGGGAGAAGAGCAATCGCTACTCGCATCTTCATCAAGCAGTGGTGCTCCTAAGCAACACCCAGTAACAATGGCACAGGTCTTCACAGATCCATCCCACCGCCCTGCTATCATTGCGGTTGTTGGAGTCATGGTAGCCCAGCAGTTCACGGGCATTAATAGCATCATCATGTATAGCGTCTCTCTTTTGCAAAGTCTTTTACCTACAACCGCCGCTTTGCTAACCGTTATGATCTCCGGTATTAACCTTGTCATGACGCTGGCTTGCTCACCACTACCCGATAAGATCGGCCGCAAATCTTGCCTGCTACTCAGTATTAGTGGCATGGGCTTTAATTCAGTGCTGCTCGCTATCGGAATCTACTTTAACTTGGTGGCTCTGTCCGCAATTGCCGTCCTCCTCTTCGTAGCTTGCTTTGCAGTTGGTCTTGGGCCAGTACCGTTCATTCTAGCGTCTGAGCTCGTCGGTCCGGAAGCTGTGGGCGCTGCACAGAGCTGGGCGTTGACTGCCAATTGGATTGCCACCTTTATTGTTGCCCAATTTTTCCCGATGCTAAATGATGCCCTAGGCGGCCGTGGTAAGATCTACTGGGTATTCGCAATCATGGCTGCGCTGCTTGGAATATTTATTTACCGATGGGTCCCCGAAACAAAGGGCAAGTCCAGCGTAGACGAGGTATGGGGGAGGGAAGACCGACGGAGGAGAGATTAGGATTAAGTATTTAGTTTGAATTGTGCTATTGAAAGTGTAGCTTTCATTCTTTTTTTTTTTTAAATAAATAAATAATATCTTTCTTTTCTTACCTACCTACTTGCATCCATCATCGTCATTGTCCTTATGAGGAGATAGATCTTCCTACTCTGGTGTCGTATCGTAATTCTCGTCAATCTATTACTACCTAACCTGCCCATTCATATTTCTATCCCACCCAGCGGGCCGAGGAGTGACATGGCATGACATGACATGTACCTTATGTATGTACGTAAGTACCAGGCGCATATACCGCTCGTTGGCAGACACTTTTGCATTGCCCAGTGCTGAGGGAGGGGTTCTTCCCCAAAAATGCAGGTCATCTTCAACTCGGTTCACTCATAAACTGGCCCACATGAGACCCTACCTACATACCTGCCTGCCCACCTACCCCTCATGCAGCACTGGCAAAAAAAGGTAAAATCACAGGCAACGAACAAGTGGGATGGGTTGGGTGGGTGAATAGGGCGTCACAGGTTACCTAAGGTCAGGGAGGTTAGGGGAGGAAGTATCTTGACGTCAAGTTGTCGTGTTTACAGGGGCCATAAGCGATAAATTACCCATTCATATTATTATTCTGATACAAAGGCTGTTGTTCCTCGTTTCAAGTACCTGTCTAGTACCTAAGGTAAGTATATATGGATTTACGTATTTAGCCTTCAGCCGTTAGACTTAGATCAGTAAGCACTGCGTGGGGGGGACTTCTCCAATGCCCTAATAGCAAGAAAGGTTCCGTGAAAGAGGGGAAGAAGGAGAAAGTAAAAAACAAAAAGCAATGAGAGATAAAGGTTACAACAGACATTCCTTGCTATTTGGTACATGTATCCTTTCCATATTAAATAATGAAATATTCGATCAATGCGGGGCGGAGAGGGTACGGAGGAGGGGGAGGAGGAGGGGGAAAAAAAAAAAGCAAAAAGAAATATCACAAACGGCTATAAATCAATCAAATGAAAAGGCTCCGGTTCAAGGAGTGTAAGTACGCTGGGTCCCATTTATCACTCCATCACAAATTCAAAACACCCAAGAGATTTGATCAGCACTAGAGGGTATATTCTGATATCTTACAAGACGAGGTATACCCCAATAGTGACGCATGTATGTACATACATCCCTACAGGCTGACGCAGCAGTGTTATTAGTTACCATGAGACCACTGTCCCACATCTTCAGGTAAGTCTGATTGAGGGGAAATCACTCTACCGCGGGATTTACATGGAGCGGGTTTGGCAAGATCGAATCTTCTGACGACATGTGGTGGGGGAAAGGGAGGGGGGGAAGATTTACTTTTCAGCGGTTAGGGAAAGGGTGCATGACGTTATATCTGAGGGTCCCTTGTTACCCACAAGGAAGGACGACTCTCTAGCCACAGTCTGGGCACGATAGGCAGCCACTTTCAGCCCATCACTATCTTTCACTTTCTTACCTGTCAAGACTCAAAAGGTGTCCAGTAGTGGGGTCGTTGAGTCGGTAGCAGTGGATCAAGCCTGAACCAGCCTCAGAGCGTCAAGGCCCCCGAAATTGGCGCCAAGAGAGTAGGCGAATTGCCCAAGTCTATACGAGAAAACTATTGAGATTTATTTTTTGATCCTGTTTCAACCGAATAGGTTTTTTATAGGAATCAGGGCCAGTTCGTGGGGTCAAAGGCCGAAGTTGATAGGATACATCCAATTCACTGCCCCAAGGCTATGTCTAGCAGTGAAATAAGCATGTCAAAATAGCAACTCTGTCCGTGTGTAGTGTTTGTTAACCCCACCCCTATTTTGAATTGTTATGAATCAACTCATTCTTGTTGGTAATTTATGTACTCTTGCTCTTCTCTTTCTTCCCACTTTGACCCACATGCACATATACTAAGAAGTTTCCGGCCCTTTCCTAGGTGCTACTGCTGCTGCTAACAAAGTAACTACACAGTAGGCAAGTCTTCCTCCCCTCCTTTTTCATGTCTCCCTCAAAATTTCTGTATCTTGAAAATTAATGCAAATAATTATAGTGCATTAATATTTTAGCTCTTTTACTATTTCTTCTTTATCCTTTTGTTTTTGCTTTCCATTTTCAATTTTTCATTATTCTTTCTCCTTCGAGCTGTCCTCTCCCCCTTTTCCCTAGGATTGTGAGCAACCGTGGTTTTGTTTCTTGGTCGCAGTTCGATCGTCCCGAGCAGATCTTAGATCGATCCAGCTCAACCTTCTGACATTTTAGCCAGCCAGCCAAGGCAACCACACCGCGACCACTCTCTGTCGTTGGGGAGGTTTGATTCCTCGCGCACAGGCCATTTCTTCACCAAAAATCCCTCAATTATTTTCTTCTGGCGATAAATTCTTAGATCCATCGTTTGAGACCCTCCTAACTTGTCAATTTCCCCGTCGTTGACGCGACCTTGCCCCAAGGGTTCTGTCTAAATTGTTCCCCCGCACTTCCGGTCAACCACCATGGTGCGGCTGCCCCTACCACAACGCCTCAGCTCTCATTTGAGCACGAGGAGCAATGCTTCGACTCCTGGTCAAAGTAGAAGCACAAGTCCTTTGAGATCTCCCGATGCTAAACCATTGATTCTCAAAGTTTCTGTATTGCGGGTAAGTGAGCAAGAGACACCCTATTCAAACCTTCCATTGAGCCCCGACTGCCCCCCAGATGCTAACTCATCATGCGTATATGACTAGGGGCGGAATCTTGCAGCAAAAGATCGAGGTGGAACTAGTGATCCAGTGAGTAGTCTATCGAAATCGAAACGTGTCCAATCACGACGCAACGGGAACGGGGAAGAAGCAAAGATTATGAGTTGAAGAAAAAAAAGAAAAGAAAAGAAAAAAATAGTTTTTTTTCCCAAGGGGGTTCACAATGGGCTGACACCTCCTCCCTTGCCTAGTATCTAATAGTCACACTCGGAGACGCAAGACAATCGACACCAACCATCTTCAAGACATTGAACCCAGAATGGAATGTGACATTCGAAATACCGGTCACTGGCGTGCCATTGCTGGAGTGTATTTGCTGGGACCACGACAGATTTGGCAAGGATTATCTAGGCGAATTTGACATTCCATTGGAAGACATATTCACCGACGGGGAGATTAATCAGGCGGTAAGTATCAAGAATCCACCTTTCTCGGGTTTTGCCCCAAGAAAACAGCAACTCACACCCTCGCTCGGCAGCCCCAATGGTATACTCTAAAATCGAAGCGGAAGCCGACCAAAAAGAAGGACAGCAATATATCCGGAGAAATTCTGCTGCAATTCTCGCTGATTGACACCTCGAATCCAACAGCAGCACCTACAGATATTTATCAGAAGTTCAAACAGCAAGTATGCTCTGGAGATGACGAGGATTACTTCCCTGCGGTCGCATCACCGTTGCTAGACGATGATGGAGAGAGGGATGAGGAGACATCGGACGAGACCGATGATCCTACAAAACCGGAAGTTGTGGAAAAACGGAGAAGAAGACTAAGGCTAAAACGCCTCAAAAGAAAGTCACTGGCTGCAAGAGCATACCAATTTTCAGGAGCAGGCAATGGAGTCCAAGGTATTGTCTTCTTGGAAATCCTCAAGGTGACAGATCTCCCACCAGAGCGAAACGGTAAGTCTTATTTAGCAGGTCCTGGTTGACTATTGCCGTGGCTAACTAGGAGCACAAGTGACTCGTACCTCATTCGATATGGACCCCTTCGTTGTGACCTCACTAGGGAGAAAGACACTGAGAACTCCGGTTGTGCGTCACAATCTCAACCCAATATATAATGAGAAGATGGTTTTTCAGGTCATGAAGCACGAGCAGTTGTTCACCATGAGCTTTACGGTTATGGATAGAGACAAATTCTCCGGAAATGATTTTGTCGCATCTGCTGGATTCCCCCTGCAAACTCTCATTCAAGAAGCTCCCGAGGCTGATCCAGAAACTGGATTGTATAAATTTTTTGAGCCCTCCCTCGATCCAACAGCCTCGGACGATTCTGGTTCGGTTACTAAATCAGACGTTAAGCCTGGTCTTAGCCCATCGCCGTCGACAAGTAACTTATCGAAGCCCTCTAGGCCTAGCATGAGGTCTAGGAGCTCCACAGCCTCTCTTTCCGCCCAGTCACAGCAGGAACAATCGGGGTCAGTCCCTTCGTTGGTTGTACCAGATAGCAGTACAAGCAGTAGCCTCTCAAATGCGACTACAGCAACTCAGCATGGATTTAAAATCATTTCTGTACATGAGTCTGATGGATTCCGACTATACAAAATTCCATTGGTCCTGAAAAACAAAGAAAGATGGGAGGATAAGCACTTCCCGCAAATTATCGTGAAGGCGAAATACATGCCTTACCGTGCACTTCGGCAGCAATTTTGGAGATTGATGCTGAAACAGTATGACGCTGATGATAGTGGTCGCATCGACAAAGTTGAACTTACAACAATGCTCGATACGCTTGGATCAACCCTAAAGGAGTCGACTATTGATAGCTTCTTCGAACGCTTTAGCGAGGAAAACCAATCCAGCGATACCATAGACCTCACATTCGATCAGGCTGTAATGTGCCTCGAGGATACTCTCCAGGCGTTACAACGGGACCCAAGAACAATTGGGAAGAAGATTACCCCGACGCCATCATCTACGGGTAGCCAGGAAAGCGAGGAACAAGGCAGCGGCGATGAATTCGACGCTGAAACTAGTTTTGCAATGCCCTCCAATGCCGATAATCAGGCAACCTCCGTCCCAACCTTGTCTTCCATGGATCGGTTTGGATCGGCCGATGAAGAGCTTCATCCAGATGATCTATGGGATGAACGGGGTGAGGAGCATGTCATTGAAATCCGCGAGTGCCCCCTCTGCCATCAACCACGGCTCGCGAAACGCTCCGATGCCGATATCATTACGCATATCGCTACGTGTGCAAGTCAGGATTGGCGACAGGTAGACAATCTCGTTATGGGTGGTTTTGTAACTTCCAGCCAAGCTCAGCGCAAATGGTATACGAAAGTCATAACAAAAATTTCTTACGGCGGTTACAAGCTAGGCGCGAATTCTGCCAATATTCTTGTCCAAGATCGAATAACCGGGCAAATTAACGAAGAAAGAATGAGTGTATATGTCCGACTAGGTATTCGACTACTATACAAAGGCTTGAAGAGTCGAGATATGGAGAAGAAGAGAAGTGCGATTTATCCCGACCCTTTCAAACACCTTCCAATTTAGCTAACATGTCCATTTTATAGTTCGCAAAATTCTGAAATCTCTTAGTATTAAACAGGGTAGGAAATATGACGATCCCGACTCTGCAAGCCAGATTCGGGACTTCATCAATTTCCACCAGCTTGATCTATCTGAGGTGTTATTACCTCTAGAGCAGTTTAAGAATTTTAATGAGTTCTTCTATCGAGCATTGAAACCCAGTGCCCGACCTTGTTCAGCTCCAAATGAACCCAGGATTGTTGTCTCCCCCGCCGATTGCCGGTCTGTCGTTTTTGATCGCATGGACGAGGCAACGAGTATTTGGGTTAAAGGAAGAGAGTTCTCTGTGAAGAGACTTTTGGGTGATGCATACCCTGAAGATGCTTCACGCTACCAGAATGGAGCGTTGGGGATATTCCGCCTCGCCCCTCAAGATTATCATCGATTCCATATCCCTGTTGACGGTGTCTTAGGAACACCCAAGACTATTGAAGGCGAATACTACACTGTCAACCCAATGGCTATCCGGTCCGCACTGGATGTGTACGGTGAGAACGTGAGAGTTCTGGTTCCAATTGACTCTGTTGCTCATGGCCGTGTCATGGTGATTTGTGTTGGAGCTATGATGGTGGGAAGCACGGTCATCACACGCAAGGCCGGAGAAGAGGTCCACCGGGCCGAGGAGCTCGGGTACTTCAAGTTTGGTGGAAGTACCTTGTTGGTCCTATTTGAAGATGGGGTTATTCAATGGGATCACGACTTGGTGGACAACTCAAAGGGCGCCCTCGAGACTCTGGTAAGTGAACAATGTCCCGTGCTGGTACACTATTACTAACCTATACCCTTTGCTTGAACTCAGATCCGAGTGGGTATGTCTGTGGGTCACAGCCCTGGAATCCCCCAGTTTGAACCCGATATGCCGAAGAAACCAGAGAATGTTAGTCTTGAGGAGATGCAAGATGCCAAACGTAGGATTGAAGGCAGCTTGGCTCCTCCTCTGAGTGACTCGACTTTGCAGTAACATGGTTTAAGGCTTAACACCTAATATGTAAACAGAATGTTCATTACCTACCATGACATTTTGGTGGCTTTGAATGGCCAGGAGCCTTTTATAGCGATATGTCTTAGCACAATTATTCAGGGTACCATTATGAAGACATGCATGACAAGTACAAGCGTTGAGTTTGGGGGGGATGACGCTCAGGAGCTGTCAACTCCACGCATATAAAGATAGACCATTAAACTTCGACTTTGCGATTGAATATATTACCTTTTTTTAGAGAAAAGAAAAATAGATAATTACGAGAATAGTGCACTTTTTTAAATCTACTTGGTAGCCAAATCGACCTTTTCTTGTTCTTCGCTTGATGAATTGTCAAAGTCGAGTCATCCTAAAATAGACTAGCGCTGTCCCCACGCGCCACGACCAAAACAACCGCGTGCTGCGGCGCCGAGTTGCCATAGTAAAACCCCCCCAAAAAGTCAACCACCACGCCCGCGTTTGACACCCTCCCGCGCAAGGAGCTATATTTCGCGATTCTCCTGTGCGTGTATGGTTTCATATTCCCTTTTTCGAATGGTTGCCCTCAATTGCGGCTCTCCGTCAGTCGGTTGTTGAAAGCGCGACCGGATTAATCGACATACCCCCTCCCCGTTTCCCACATTGTGACGAGTGAGGCGTGACCCTGGTTGGCCGCGACCGCGCAATATCGATTTTATATTGGATTAAAGAGGATTACAAATAATTACAATTGGAGGAGTCTGTCAAATCAAACCTTCAACTATCGGTAACTTCCGTCACTTGAGTTGATCCCATCATCGTCACCTTAGTTCGGGTTGTCTGGGAGCTTTCCATCACCGCGTACGATCGGTCAGGCCAACGCATCGAACGGGACCGACTTCTACGCGCAACGGCACATTTCATCAGCATAAAAATATCACGTATCTCTGTTGTTGGTTTTATTTATTGCTCTACGCCAATTATTCAAGAAAGGGGAAGTGTCGCGATAGTGAGGAAGTTGGTGATCAGTGTCTTTAGCCTGGGGCGTCCTTGAACTTTTTTTTCTCTCCGTCTGCCTACCAGCCAACAATACCGCCCACCCGTCTCCCTCGGTCCTGACATGACCGTCGCGGTTCTATCTACTTCTACGACTCAGACGAAGTGTCGCGAACCTCTAGGGTTACTTGATATGGCAACATCCCAGGCGCGGGCGCGTCATGCGCCGCCTACCGCGCCTGGCGGTATGGGTAAAGGTGTAGGGAGGAGAACTCGGTCGAGCATGGATAAGCAAGATCGGGGCATGGAGAACTTAACTGAAGCGGAGAGAAAGCGAAAAGCTGGTGAGTTTTTCCTCCATTTCATGGGTGAACTGTGAAGGAACAAGGGTTGGATTTCTTTTTTATTCTTCCCTTTCCTGAGGGGTTAATTTTGACTCCTGTAATGTGGCTTAGTGGAAATTCAATGAAACTAATTCATCTGGCCTATTGCCACTACAGCAGCGTTTGATGAGGATATAGAAGGATTTCAGTTTTCGCGTATAACAACCAAGAAGTCAAAGCCAGCAAAAGGCATCATCACCGAACCCCCAATGCCAATCTCGGAGAACCCCACCCCGCAACAATCGCCAAGGAGGGGTCGGCCACCGAAGAAAAAGCCGGAAGCAAAGGGGCCAGTCAATCAAACAGAAGTGAAGAAACAGCCAGTGGAGGGCTCAAATACAAGACAAACACGAGGAAGTGCGAAGAATGTACCAGTGGAGGCGGAGCCACGACTAGAAAAGACTTCACGCTCAACACGAAAACGGGACCATAGTGAATCAGTGCCAACGGAGAAGAAACGCAGGAAAGGGAGACCAAGCAAGTCTCATGAGGAGCAACCCAACGGCTTTGTTTCTCCGGAGCCGCAACCTATCGGAACATCTACAATTGCGTTACCGCTAGCAGACACACCGGTTATTCAAAGAAATAGGGAGATGAGGGGAGCTAAGTCGGACAAGGGAAATAGGCGCAGTAGCCTTGGGATGAGAGGACGGAGAGCCAGCTCGCTTATTGATTCTGGGGCATCCAATGGTAAGAGAGAGAAAGAGAGAGCCCACCCTTCGCACCATAAAAAATCGATACTAATAGTCAAACAATAGCTTTGCCCCATAAAAAGGTCGAAACAACAGATTTTTACAAGCACATCGCGAATGATGGCTTACCAGAGCCACGGAGAATGAGGCAACTTCTAATCTGGTGCGCAACGCGAGCCATGGGAGATAAACCATCAGGGTCACGCTCCGAGGATGAGAGCGCTCGGCTAGCAGGTATGTGCAGCCTAGAAGGAAAGAAACAGAAAGAAGCAAATCAGATACTAACTTAGCGAAGCACGTGTAATCCAAGAGGAGTTGCTTAAGGAGTTTTCCAGCAATTCAGAGCTTTCCAACTGGTTTGGAAGAGAGGATCAAACCCCTCCGGCTCTAGTTGTGAAGAAAGAGAATCCGAAGAATGTTCAGAACGAGGAAAAGATCAAAGAACTGGAGGAGCAAATACAAAAGTAAGAGCTTTGTCACAAGCACAGAATCATGAATAATGCTAATAGTTATTCACAGGCTGCAAAAGGAGAGACATGCTCTCAATGCGCTATTACGTCCGCCTGTTATTCCAGTAGTAAAGTCATCATCCAAGGCACCAAATGGAATCTCAGAAAATCAGCCATCACAATCCAGCCTAGATCCTAACCAATCTACAACAAGCACAACTATACCTCCGGATGACGAGCCGATCAACTTTTCCCTATTGGATCCCTCACAGCAAAGGATCCTCACCTCTATAAATCCTCACGCTGTCAAATATTCTGGAAACACAAACTCTCGAGAATCGGAGCCATCTGCCCCCGATATTAACGATAATATCCTTCCGCCAATGACACCCGCCAGCATATCAACACGTCTCTCTCGTATAACAACCAGGCTAGTACCAACCCTAGACACGTTTGCCGCTGGAATTCATGACATTGAACTATACCGCGCCATGTCAGACACGGTATCCACACAGGTGTTGCGTATATGCGCTGAACGATTAGAGGAACGAGATACGCAGAATGCACTCCGAAGATTTGCCATGACCGGAGAGGAAGGTGAGCGGAAAGAATTCCCTCTCCGACAGAGGCCCAGAGAAGACCTAGGTGTAATTCTTGGGGCATTAAGCCGAGTAGAGAGGCGGTAATGATGTTTGACGCCGCTCTTTGCTCCGGGTTCATCTAATGAGGGAATCAAGGCCTATGGAAAGCCAATATTCCACCCTTTTCCTTCGCTATTTTCTGTATTTCCTCCACTTCTTTCATTTTCCTTATCCTTTTCCTTTTTTTTTTCTTTTGCGTTCAACGGGGCCGTACTATAGGCGTGACTTGGGAACTTTATATTTGGCGACATGCAAGCACTGGAGTTGGGGTGTTTATGATGAGGACGAAGTAGCATTATTATTATTCCTCGGGATCTGAATCATGTACAAAGACAATTAAGGTAGAATTAGGAATGGACAGATGAATGAACAGGTCATCAAATCTTTATTTGAAGTTACTAAAAGACCAACATGAATCAAATCCCTTTTTTTTTTTTTCCCCTAGCTACTAGGTGGGTAGTAGGTACCTAGGTACTATATACCACCTACTCTATATCTACCATATTACAATCACCATCACGCACATGCAAATCCATCAGCTAGCGAAACAGCCCACCTATTAATACTACTTACTCGATAGATAGGTCATCAGTAGTACCCAAAAGGTTGTCAAGGAAATGAGTAAAAAAGGAAGGGAGGGGGGAAGGGGGATTAGAAGGAATCACGCGCAATGTCAAAAAAAATTTAGACAAGTTCTAGATTTCCTTTCCTTTTTTTTTTTTTTGTTTTGGATTTTTGAGGCATCTTATCTATCTATCTTACCCCTACCCCCTCATTCGAACTACTTATTTATCATCTATCTATACGATCCAACTTCAATACGTTTGATTAGTATAAGTGGTGGTATAGAAGGTCAGCTGGATCAGCAGTACATAGATTGCTAGCAATACTGATAGATACACGCAAGCCTATGGTAATAAAATATACATTGTACAAGAACGTTTTCAACACTTAAATATGTCATTTTCATATGTTTTTCTGTTCCTGGCTGGGAAAAACAAAGTCTGGAACATCTTGGCTTAGGTCTGTCTTATATTTTTATTTTTTGTCTTTTTTTTTTATATTTGTTTTTCCTGGGGGGAGGGCCTTGTCTAACTACCTACACCCCCGCAGACCTAGAACACCCTAGGAAACATTGGGGTAGTCCATTATTGGGCATTGAATTATTGAGTCATGCATGGCTCTGCTCTGCTCCCCTTCCTTGCCTGGAGCTTTCGAGTAGGTAGGTAGGTAGCTAGGTACATACCTACTAGGTAGTTAGTTGGGGAGGCAAGTTTGTGACAGCTATGGTAAGCTAAAACCAGCCAGCTAACCGGTTAACTGAATTTTAGACTATTGTACCGGACGTACTATGGAGATTTTCTTTTCTTCTTTAGTTGGGAGGCGAAATTAAGGTATAAACTGGGTAGCGATTTTTCTTCGTCGTCATAGATGTTAGGCCGGGGTCTTTTATGAGATATGACCATTTCTTACTTTGGCTTTTTCTTTTCCTCTCTCTTTTTTCTTTTTCACTTTTCCTCGGAAATTTGAAGAGGGAGAAATGGTCCGATAACTATCTCATTTATTCTTCGAAGATAAAAGCCTAGCGGAGAGATCAGCGGTCGCCCTACAACAATGAAGAGGAAAGTCTAGATCTTCATAAATTTTCTTAAATAAATAATAATAATAATAATAATAATAATAGAGAAAGGAAATAATAAGCTCGGATCCACCCGGTACCAGAATTGGCAAACATCTGGTTTCCGGCTCATTATTATCTAAACATGTTCACGACCTTAAAAAGGAATAATCAACGACCAAAGACACCTCGTGGAGTATACCTATGATATCTCTGATACTATCTCGCAAGGATAACTTCGGAGGAGGCCGCTATTTCGAGTCCTTTGTTCCCCCCCTTTCTTTTACCTCCCCGTGAGGTATAATATTTCGCCGTTATATGATGGGATTTGGCACCCCACAAATGAATCTAGACGGGAAATGAAGGGGGAGGGTCAAGGACACTTACATCCGCCGGGTCGGGTCTCATGCCTCCCCGGTGTGACGGAGAGGCAGACTGCAGCTTCGTTTCCTGCCTGCTGCCATCGATTCCTACAGAATTAAGTATTGGTCCCTGCGTCCTAGCCGGTTGTACAGTCATCCTCGGCGGGCTCAGGTTCAGTTGGACAGGAGGGGAAGTTGGATCCGTCACTGGGGTGGTACAGGGGCTATTGTGACCGCTAGCTGTAGGAAATAGTGCGTAAGTATCATCTAGCTCTAACCCAATGGAAGGGAGGGGGAGAAAGAGTGTAGGTGGTATGCGAGTGCCTGGACCAAGTCGCGGGGAAGGTCACAAGTCACCAAGACTCGGACGGATGCTATAGGAGAAAGTTCTCATCTGATTTGAAGGCTTAAGGGTTGTCTCTTACTGGGGAGAAATACCTAGTGGTTAATACCTTTAGCCTGCGCGAGCACCGATCAGCTTTCGGTCAGAGTGCCCTCAGGGTGGAACAGGGTGGTGTCACAACTTGTCCAAGCAATTTGGGAAGCTAGAAAAGTACGAGTCGTTGACATCATTTGGAGGTTACTGTTGAGTGAGCAAACAGAGGAAGATTAGAATGGATGACAAGTGGTAGTGGATTCGACATGGACTGATGGATAGTGGGTTCTTCCTGGAGAGCTTGTAAGGTAAGCAAAATCCCCCTTAACTACGATGATTACCTCTCGAAGGGGATTCTGTTCGAAAGGAAGGCCATAAGAGAAAGTAGGTGTGAAGGATAGCCTAATGATGGCCCATATGGAAGAATATTGAATCTATAGTTATGGACCAGCATACGAAGCACTTTTACGTATGCTTGCCCAAGTAGGTATTATTTCCGCACTCGTCATAAGCCGCGTACTCATGCTGAAATAGTGGAGTTGTTGGACTCCGTCTCTACCTGTTATGAAAATTATGGAAAATCAAAAGAGGATTATCAGGGAACAGACGGTGACAACTGTACTTTTTCCTAAATTTGGGGTCTCATTCGCTCCGACACTCTCGAGTGGATTAACAACAGACTGTAAGCTATGCCTGACAATCCGGGATAAAATTAATTTTAGAAGGAATTTCAAACCCAAGCAAGAGACTGTCTTCTCAGTTTAAGATTTTTCTTTGCTACCTGACCTGATTATGCGAAAACATAGGCCAGGAACTATAACTAGTTGACAGCCAACAGTCGTGGTTTCTTTTCCTTTCTTTTTAATTATATAGTCCCAGCAAGGCCGGGGTGGAACGCAGTAATCCGGCATATCCAAATTCGGAGAGCCGTTGGGCATAATTAACGTAGTTATTATCAAGCTAATACAATATAATTGTATACCTGCTGCCGATCTCCAAGCCAAAATGTACCCACTGGGTAATATTTGACCGGGTTGGTGGTGGGTGTCCTGGAATTATTACTAAAAAAGAAATAAAAATTAACTAACTAGTTAAATCTAAATAAAAATGGGATTAATGATTCATAATCAGGATCAATTCCTAATCCTGCTCACTACTGCCTTGAAAGAAGGTTGATGATCATCAGGGACCACTAGGTAATAGGTATTTTGCGTCTTCTGCACGCAGGGGCCCAAGGGGGGCGAGAGTGTATTCGTAACCGCTGCTGCATCATCGTTTCTGACTTGCAGCTGCATCATTAGTAGTAGAGTTACTAGTAACCTGCCGACCTTCTGGTCTCTGATCCAATGCCAACCTCATCATCTCCTGAGCGGCTTGCTTCCTCCTATCCCCTTCTTTATCCTTTTTTTTTTTTCTCTCTTTCCATCTCATTCATCCACCCAATTCCTTTTTCATCATCGATGGATCTCATCCATGTGATTGATGGGTTACGGATGACACCAGAACCACGTAATTGTCAATATCAGCTATTATTACTGGCTTCGACTGACATAGCTCTCCACCTCATGTCGCGATGCTCGTCCCGATCTCCCTCACTCTTCTGCCTCCTACCACTTACATCGAAGACAACACGCCCCACTTTCGCCCTATTCGATCTTTTATTCTTTTGTCCATGACGAAATGTATTGACTGGGTGAGTTGAATGATCATCATCCTTCCTTCTGTCAACCTCTATCACTACCCCATCGCCTAATAGGAGCCCTCCCCCCTGAAATATTAGAAAAAAAAAAAAAAAAAAAAAGACGGAGAGAGAAGAAGGGGGGTTGGATTATACAATCACTTTCACCTTATAGGACTAGCATAATTCTAGAACAAAGACCTTCTTTTAAGCTTCTGTGTCTAGACCCCCCATCAGTTTGGTCCCTGATTTACTGCTGTCGGTCCGGAACGGGCGCTAAGCTGCCAAGTGTGATCCGATCCACCCAGGGTTTGCCTCTTAAAAAACAATAAAGAAAATAAAATAAAAAAGGACAAGAAAGGGAAAAAGAAATGCAGAGAGCTTAGCTTTGCTGGCGGGCGTTCATCAGTGATCCGTCTGCGAGGTACAGAGTACCATTCGTCGAAAGAGTTAGGTACGACCTATCCTTTCCTTGAGAGGTTCCAGAAGCAACACAACCCCCTTCTCATAGTGGGGGGGGAGGGCCGCTTGACAATCATTTAGTCCAGAAATGATGGTTAATTTTCTTTTCTTTTTTTTAATACAAAGAAAAGGAGTGTTAATATAATCATCACAAAGGGAAGAATAAACAAAATGAAGAAAGGAAGAAATAAGTGTCAAACAACAAGACAAGAATCCACTCTCTTGTGTCCTGGTTTAATGTGTATCTAGTGCGGTACTTCCTATCTATCTTCCTATCACTTGCTTTTACAACAAAACAAGACTCAAGCCCCCTTTAGCCATGGTAGCACCGTATCGTGGAGTCTGTGGAACCAGTTCTGTTGATGACCGTGGTCGCATTTCAATATACGAAGTCCGGAAAAGATTGGAGGGAGGGATTTAACAAAAAAAGAGGGAGAGATCACTGGAACCTATGCGCACACACTAGTCCTTGGGGTTGGGTGTCACCCCCTCTCTTGCTTCCCTGTGACTCGTTTAATTTGATTTCTTTCTATTATATTTTATTTTTTGGTTTATTTTATTTTATTTTATTTTTTTTTTTCCAGTTCTATTATTATAATTATTTTCAACTCTCTTTAGTTGATGGGTCCTATTGAGCAGAAGCTTTCAACTCAGAGCGGCCTGGGCTACAAACTTCCATCCATGCAATCGAATCGCATGTCCAGTCCCTCCCCACTGGTGATTTATATTCATCAATGATATCAAATCTCTACTTCTCATTCTTGCCTCCTTAAAATGGTGCAATTGGTCATTGTGGCAAATCCTTTCCTGCTGATACAAAACTATTACTCCTTCACTTCCCAATCCGCCCTTCACATTCAATGCTGACTAGCAGTCAGAATCTGAAAAAGAGAAGACTAAAAGGGAAGGGAACTTAATCCAAAGGGGGGGCAGAAAGAGAAATATTCCAATTTATTCCACAAAAGGTCTCTTACTGCAGTTTGCTACACAAGATCACGCAAGTTCATTTCTTCATATGATCGCCATTGTTGATACAACTCCGTGATTGGCCCTTGCTGTCTCTATCCGGAGCTCCCTCCTCTAGACTCGGCGCCTTTCATCCATCAGAAGACTTCCAGGTCCTTTTGATTTGCTATTCCACACCAATACCAACCTTGCTACCGACCTCATCCCTTTTTTGGAAAGCGATATTCCTGATATTTGCCTCTTTCGGCTTCACCTCTACCACCTCCTCTCCCTCTATCAACCACCCCTCTTCCTCTCGTTCCTTTTATCTTGCAGCAGGAATATTTGCATTGCTGGTTCATTTCAACTCTTCTGGACTGCAAGTTATACGATATCTCGAATATGTTTCGGTGACGTATTATCATTCCTGGTAGCGGGGACCTTTTACCCCTTCCAAGCCACCTGTCCGACTGTTCCCTCCACTGGGGTTGAGACAAAGGTGATGCTCCATCCTGATCATATTGTCCGTGCTTCAGTTTATTTTATTTTCCCCCCTGCCTTGGCACAAATTCTACGAGGTTCGTCTAATAATAATATTCGACATTAATTCTCTCTCACATGGTACCTTAGCCACCATATAACGCCCTCCGTATCTGACTTGTTACGCTACAGAATCCTGCCAGCCCCCAAGTTCCCAGGCTCAAGAAAACTTTATTAATTAAGAAAATAAAGAACAAAGAAAAGGAGAAGGGGAGAAACAGAAAGAGAAAAATTTTTTTTAATTCAGAAAGATAATTCCCTGTGGGTGCAAGAAACAGGATAGAGGTAACACAATCAGGTCTTCAAAATTCGTGTGTTGAGACCTAGCTCCATCAATTCCGTAAGGAAATCATAAAATGGCTGGCAGTTATTTTGATCTACCTATATCCTCCTCTTCTAGGCGCTCGAGCCTTACTGATGGATCTAGAGGAGAGAGTAGATCTCCTACAGGGCCGCGTGTATCACCCTTGCCAACTCCCAATGAGAGCTTGCAAGAGCGGCCGGTGAATACTAGCGGTGCTCAGGGCAAGTATCGGAATGCAGGTATTCTTAAAAGTGCAAACCGCGTCAAATTTACTGTGAGCGAGGCGGATACTAGCGAAAATCCGGCCCTATCAACGTCACCAGCCCAGTTTGATGGAAGGGATTCACCACTACCACAGAAGCCTTTACCCACTGCTAGCATTCCGCCTACCGACAAGGCGGCCACTGAACTCCACTTAATACCAATAGTGGATATCGGCTCAGACTCGCCTGCTGGTGACACAAGCCAGTCGAGGGCTAGCTCTCCAGGCATTGCTGAACTTGATGAGGTCAGAAATGAGAAGGGGAAAGCTATCCACTCAGCCCAAGAGAGAGCCCTGAGACTAGCTTCTCTTCTAGGCCGTCAATCCAGGTCACCGAACATAAGCCCGTGGCCAAGTTCACCGTCATCTCTCGCATCAACTCCCACCGAGGTCCCCCTACCCCCAGAGTACGGGGATGAGATTCCCATGATTAAACTACCAGAAAAAGAATTTGACTACTTGTCTGACGACAATGACTGCGACTCAGTAGATGAGCGACAGCATACAGGAACCTCTGAAGCTCACAAACTTGTACGACAGATGACTCGAAAGGATTTCAATATTTTAAATCGGATCCGTGCCCCATCTCCAACGTTCCGCTCGGGGCAGACTACCCCAATTGAAGAGGGGGATCCAGATGCTTATGTTCAACGTCCGGCGCATTATCGCGGGGGTATCCTCTCCTCTCTCCTTAAACTATATAATCAGCCCGGCAACTATACCCGTGGCCGCTATGGTCACTCACGACAGAGTAGCTCTGGGGATCTGAAAGGGCGTGGGCTATCTCCAGATCCAAGTTGGCGATTCCAAAGGCCAAGGAAGTGGTACGATAAATCCGCCAGCCAATCTAACGCTTCACTGTCCGGCACCACAACCAAAAACTCGACCAGCTCGCCCATCGGGATGCTCAAACGCTCACGAAGCAGTGGTGCTATCCCTGCGCTACCTAAGCGGATGGGGAAACCACAATTGGAGGATGAGATTCGCATCACCGTTCATATTGCCGAACTACTCTCTCGTCAGCGCTATCTGATCCAACTCTGCCGTGCCTTGATGAAGTATGGAGCCCCAACCCATCGATTGGAGGAATACATGATGATGACCGCGCGAATTCTGGAAATCGATGGGCAGTTTTTATATATACCTGGCTGCATGATCATCAGCTTTGATGACGCATCCACCCACACTACCGAAGTCAAGGTTGTTCGCTCTACTCAAGGAGTTGACCTGGGAAAGCTGTCTGATGTACATGTGATCTACAAGGAGGTGATCCATGGTGTAATTGGGATTGAGGAGGCCACCCAGAGGTTGGATGAGATCATGAAGAAGAAAAACAAGTACCCTGTCTGGTTTCTTATTCTTATGCACGGATGTGCCAGCACTTCCGTTGGCCCTTTCGCTTTCAACGCCCGACCCATCGACATGCCAATTTGCTTTCTTCTTGGATGCCTTTTAGGGGTCCTACAACTTGTCTTGTCTCCGCGCTCGAATTTATATTCTAACGTCTTCGAAATTTCCGCGGCTGTTCTGACCTCGTTTCTTGCCCGAGCTTTTGGTAGTGTACGCTATGGCGGCGAGCGACTCTTCTGCTTCTCAGCCTTGGCTCAATCTTCCATCGCCCTCATCCTACCCGGTTATATGGTGCTATGTGCTAGTCTAGAGCTACAGTCGCGTAGTATCGTAGCTGGCTCTGTGCGAATGGTATACGCTATTATCTACTCCCTTTTCCTCGGGTTTGGGATCACGATAGGCACTGCAGTTTATGGTCTGTTAGACCCCGACGCATCTTCAGATTACACATGCTCCGCCAGTCCGATCAAGAATGAATATTTGCAGCGGTTTCCTTTTGTCATCCTCTTTACATTTTGCCTTGCTACTGTCAACCAAGCAAAATGGAAGCAAATTCCTATGATGTTGGTCATAGCTTTTGCTGGATACGTTACCAATTACTTTGCTTCCAAAAGATTCTACTCTAGCACCCAAGTTTCCAACGCTTTGGGTGCATTCGTGATTGGCGTCATGGCCAATCTTTATAGTCGGCTGCGGCATGGTTTCGCGGCAGCAGCTATGCTACCTGCCATCTTTGTACTTGTTCCTTCTGGTCTGGCTGCTAGTGGATCATTGATATCTGGAATTGCATCAGCTGAACAGATAACCACTCAGACAACTCCTTACTCCGTAATCTCCAACGGGACTCAAGGGTTCGTTGATGCCGCAAAGAATATGACGGAGCATTCCTATACCTCACAGGACGGGCTCCACGGAGTTGTTTTCGATATTGGGTATGGAATGGTGCAGGTGGCCATAGGCTTTACAGTCGGCCTCTTCTTAGCCGCCTTGGTCGTCTATCCACTTGGAAAGAAACGAAGTGGACTCTTTAGTTTTTAAACCACCACCCCCTTCTATCACATTGACGATTCTTTGTATTATTTACTTTTTACCTATATTTGGTGTTGGATAGCGTTGTTTTTTGAGCGAGGCTTTTGTCTGTTGCTTTCAGCCCCTCCTTATACGGGCTTTTTTTTTTTTTTTCTCCTCCCTCTCTTTCTAGTTCATTTCTGTGGACGTCTACTGATCCGTCAGTAGACTTATTTGGAAGTTGATTTTTCTATTTTATTAGAGAACATTGGTTTGCTTTTTTTTTTTTTTTTAATTTCTTTTTGTTATGCGAGGAGTTTATCTTTTGGTTTTCTGGCCCCCTATTACTTTTATATCCCCCCTTTTTTTTTTTCTCTCTGATATACTTATATCCTTTCTTCCTTATCTTTGCCATACTTTGTATTGTGTCGTTGGCAATCTTCATATCTTCTCTTCTTTTTGATTTTTTCATATCAATCAATGGGTTGTGGATTGGTTGGTTAATTGAGATTGGCCTTGACCTTTGGTTATTTCTATTATACGTACATAGAGAAAGTACAATACGATTTCACGAGTCATGACCTCCTGCAAGGAGGTAAGATACTTGATTTTTATTCTTTGCTTATTTTTATTTTTTTATATTAATTATTTGGTTAAGTAAATCACCAACCCTATTCTCGTTATATTGTGAGTTTTATCTGTATATCCATATATCTATAATGGTTTATATTTTATATTGATAGGAATTCCTTGCATATTTCCTATCATTTTCATAACTACTACCTGCTCATGAGCTTTGGTTTTATTTCTATTTGATTTGGCGGTGGGGAAGGGGGTTCAACATGGAGAGAAGAGCAAGAACACCGCCTTCATTGGAGTGAAGATATAGTTGGTTTTTTCAACTTTTTTCCTTTTTTTCCCCCTATGTAGGGATATTTCTCACATATACAATGATACAGTAATATGCAAACATGGTTACTTAGGTAATGATTAGACTGTGACTAGTTCAAAGTACATACCTACATTCCAGATGTAAACATGCACATGTAAAAGGAGATGAACCTCAAAAAACCCAATAAAAAAAAAGATAAGTGTACTTGACACTAAGCCTATCTGCTCTAGGTTTCATGAGAAACCAGCTGCCATGAGTAAAATTCCAACAAGTAGCCTTTACGTCAGAGGCCCTAGTTTCTTTGTGTTTTGTCCTGGATTGCAAGGAATGAAAGAAGGAAATAGATAAAAAAAATAATGGTTCATGGTTCATCAATCAATTTGCACAAAAAGTGGTTAAAGAATAGTAAAAATAACAAAGGCGTTGGAGAATGATAGCCCAGAAGTAAGGCAAAAAATAACACTTCAATCCAACCAGCCAGGACTTGATTTGTCAACTAGACAAAAGAAAAGCCCCGGGTCTTGAGTGTACCAAACACAGTTTGTAAAGAGAAATGAAACTAGTAGGATATTTTTCAAAAATCCTATCATTGATTGTAGACGGCAAAAGGAGCGCTCCATGTCTGTAGTGAATCAAGAACTCCAGAAAACTAGGCAAAACGTAAAAAAGAAAAAAGTTAAAGGGAAAAACTATGAAATAAAACAAAAAACGATCATCTGAGTTCGCATGTCTGTTACGTTTCGGTCATATTATGTACGACGTTCGCATTACATGATCGGAGTTTTGCGCTTTTCGGCGCTAGACAGCACAAGCATTGGGGTCTTGCGCCTCTCCGAACCTTGAGCTACCGTCTTCTGACCAGCAACGACAGCAGCCACCGAAGGCGATCCTGCGCGGGGAGAAGTCTTTTCGGTAAATTTTCCTCCAAAAAAGCCGTCTTCACTAACAGGGGTGGTGTTAAAGAGGCTATCCTGGGATCGGCGCTCCCGGGATGATCGCTCCTTTCTCTCAGAGCCGATTGCACCATTAGCAGCAGCGCGAAGACTACCCAGACTTGGCTTGCTAGAAAGGCTACCACTCCGGACTGTCGCGTCATCACCGTCGGAAAATGTAAATTCCTTTTCACTTGCCGGGGTGTTGGTACCACCGCTACTATGACATCCTAGGCTTCGGGTCTCGCCACGACGCTCGATTCCAGCACGAACCAGGTTATGGACAGCACGGCGGCGTTGTCGAGTTGCAAAGTTCTTGCTTCCCTCGTGCTTCGAGGTTGGTTTCGATACGAGTTCTTCCAAGGAAGGCGGTCCACGGGGCTGACGAGTGGGATGCTCTCCAGCACGGCCCTGGCCAGGTCCAAATGTTCCAGTGGCAGGGGTTGGAGGAATCGGGGCGGTCTTGGGAGCAGAATTGAGAACAGAGCTGTTGGCCTTGTTTGTATCAATGCCGGATTTGGGGGTAGGGCCAATAGGCGTAGTTTTCTTTTGTGCCCTACGGAAAGCGTTGGCAGACGGTGGGGGGAGAGGCATAACGTCGTCCTCGGGGGTAGGGCTGGTCCTAGATGACACATTCGCAGAAGACCTCGTTGATTCCGGGGGAGGCGAAACTTCTGCTCGGAAAGGTGGGACCTGCATGGCAGCGGGAGACTGGATTTCTTCGTCAAACTGGTATGGAGGCGAAAGTTCTTGATGGACACTGTTATCATAAACGTAATTCAACTGACCAGTCAATGGGTTATAGACAGAATAGAGACCTGGCTGGCCGGCGATGGGCTGCACGATGGGCTGTACCCCTTGTTGGAGCTGTTGTTGGTAGAAACCCATACCGGGAATAGGCAGGTTAGGATATTCTGCCTGCTGCTGCTGATGTCCCATGTTCATCCCCAAGTTCAGTCCCTGGAATTGTTGGGCTGCAGCAGTTACGCTGATCAGCTGCTGTTGTAGACGCTGTTGCTGTGCAGCAAGAAAGAGATTCGTGGACATCAATTCCGCATATAGATTCTCGTCAATGGGCATATCGCTAGCGAGAGCAAGATCAAGAGCTGGGGGTGCAAGCACCTGTTCCGGCAGGGTGTACATAGGGCGGCCCATGTTCACATCTATTCCCTGATTCATGGCTAATGAGTGTCGTGGGAATCCGGTTCCCGTAGCGGTTTGTGGAACGCGTTCAGCGGTGCGATTAGCAAGGTTGCCATATCGATCCCCCTCTACACCAAAGTTCTGTCTGCGCTGATTAGCAGTAGGAATTGTTGCAGACTTTGGAGCAGTCCTCAGGCCCGCCAGAAGATGCGAGCGGCTAGTCCGTGGGGTAGGAGGAACAGCTGCAGAAGGCTGAGATTCATCGATAGTTGAGATATGAGGAGGCGGGACACTCAACCGCTTGACATTGGGGCCTTTTCTCCGCGATCCAAAGCTTGCACCTGGAACTCCCAGCGAGCTGCCGCCATTATTGAAAGACGAGTTGTAAGTCATCTGAGCAAGACCACCAGTGTCCATACTCAATGATTTTGTAAATGGAGTATAAATTTATGTGCAACAATGAATAAAACAGTTGTGGTATCTCAGTATTCAAAAAGCGTGACGGAGTCGACTTGACTGTGGGGTTTTTTCGTTTTTACCGAATTAAAGTATTACAAGGACGTCGAAAACAGAATGTATATCGCCGAGTATTAATAGACACCGATTTTGTTGAGATTATGCAATGAGTGGGGAAGAGCAAGTCTTGGTTCCTAGAGGTAGCTTCATCGAATTAGTATGTTTTGTGGCTAGGAGAAGGAAGAGATAGATAGTCACATACTCGCAAAACTGAAGGAATGGAGTCCAAGAATTGATTAACAGCCAGATGTACGAAGAATAGATCTGGGTGTCAGGTGCAGTATGCGCAATGCAGCGTTGTCTAAAGGAGTAGGGGGAATCAATAAAGGATAGACAGATTGTGGACGCGACCGGATGGTAATGGAGGAAAAAAGATCAACTCTGAAGAGAAGTGGCGGTCGGAGTCTCTGAAATTAAAGACGGATGGTAAAAGCGCGTTAAGAGATGCTCTGCAACTCCTAAATGTAGAAAAACGATTCCTTGGATACGGAAAGAAAAAAAGAAAAAGAAAAAGAAAAACAAAATGAAGCTCGAGAAGAGATTGTTGTACTCGATCACACAAAAACAGCGGAGGAATCAGGGCTTGATTCAGAAGCGCTACTTCGGTATGGATGTAAGGGGTAGTAGCTGAAGGGTGACGAAGCTTCTTTATGTGTTCTCCTCCACTTCTATTACTCTTTTCTTTTGAGGGGATATTTTTTTAACTTTTTTTTTTCTCTATTATTTCCACTATTTTGGCGTGGAGAAAAACGAAAGAGAGAAGCAAGTTTATCAGCGGTCGCTCGATATGTTCGGGACTCGGCGTGTTGGTCGCTTTTTTTCCTCTTTTTTTTTTTCCTTGTTCCGAACCTTCCCTTCCTATTCCCGCGGTTCTGGGGTGGCACTAGAGGGACCGAAAATTTCCAGGTTCTTTTATAGATTATAGCGAGATAAAGATGAAAGGGGAAAAAAAGAAAAAGAAATGAAGAGAAGAAGAAGAAGAAGAAGAAGAGAAGAAAAAGGAAAAAAGGCTTCTAGAAAATGAGAGGGAGGTTGATGGTGGAGATGGAAAAGAAAGTAGGGGGAAGGCGAGGAAAAATAATATAAATTAAGAAATGAAAAAGAAGGGGGGTTAAGAAATGAATAGAGAATTAGGGGGATGAAGCTGGCTGCGGAGGGGAGGAGGAACCTGAGGGGAGAAGGAAAGAGTGAAGAAGAAAAGGGAGAAGAGGAAGAAGAAAAAGAAGAAGAAGAAGTAGAAGGGGAAGAAAGGCGTTTGGGACGCAGGAATAAGGATAACAGGAGTTAGTCCAGAGTGTTCGGTACCTGGAGTTCAATAGTCATGTTAATCATAATGAACAGGGTACCTTGTAATAGGTAATACTACTACTACTAATAATAATAATAATAATAATAATAATAACCAGAACCATCATCATAATTATCTTACTATCCACTATCCATCATCATACTGGAACAATACAAGTACTAACAATACTAATAATACTAATGATAATAGTTCACTACCTAATCTCATGATACTACAGAAAGAAGAGAAAAGAACCATAGGTAGTGGATAATCATGGATCGAGCGATTGATTCCCTTCCACCTCTGTCTGTCTAAGTCTAAGCTTAGAAGGGCTGAATAAAAACCCTGAGACACCGACTGGTTGACTAGAACCATTCATGCACTCTGACTGGTTCGTTATATGGGTGATGCAGGCGCCCCAATCCTGGTTTGGCCTAGTGTATGGGGCCAAAGAGCCACCTATTCGGCCTGATTGGTGATTCTCAAAGTGCGTCTTGTGTTCAGTGCCTGAAAATACAGGATTCCAAACTGGGGTACTGAGAAAAAACAAAGAAAATAATACAGATAATAATACAGAGAGGGATGGGGAAAAAAAGAAAGTATTAAAATAAAAAACAATCTTAGCATATGCACACCATGCATGAAGAAGCAGAGTGGTTAGTTACCCTCTTTTAAAATCCTCAAAAGTCTATATATAACTCTTTCTTCTGGGGGGGGGGGGGTTGTATGTCCGGCAGGCAAACAAGGACTTATCTTTCTTTAATATCCCTTTAATATCTAACAATTCATTCTTTTCTTCTCCCATTAGTCCCTGAAGAAGGTTTCTGAAGAAAGACAAAAAGACTGAAGACATACCTAATCTATCCACTACTACCTAGAGTATGTACTTCTCCTTACTACTATCAAGTGCCTACCTACCTACCTACCTAGGTACCTCCGCTATACACGATTACTTACCTACCTGAGGACCTACCTACCTAACCTTGAGGGAGTTAATACGGGCTATATTAATTACCTGCAGTGGCCGTAACAGCCGCCTTGGCTCAACCAATCCTACTCCAGGATGCTGTGGTCTCTTGCAGTCCGGGCCCCAGCTCAGCTCCTCTCTCCCAAGATAATTGGTCCAATCCCCTCTCCCCCATCCCAGCTTAGCGCTTTCAACGTGGCTTCCTTCGCCGCCAGCCAACCCCGTTTTCTGTTGTAGGATTCGTTCAGGAACCGCCATCCTCATGACTGGCTGACTTGGCAGGCCTTCCAAGTTACCTACCTACTGTAAGTCTGTGGCAATCTCTGTTAGTTACCTTCATCATTATTGCAGACAACTGCTAGCCAGCCTGAGCTCTCCCCTCTCTTCTTCTCTACAACAAGTCATCCCATGTACCTGTCTATGAAAGCACGGCCCCCTTGTTGATTACACAAACCTACCGAAATATTTCCCTCCATCCCTCCCCCTCAGTGGCGGTTAGGTAGGACAGGAACCCCAAACAGGAATAACTGCCTCCAACCCAAAGTCAATCAACGTCACTAGGTAAGTAAGTAGGTAGGTAGGTTGGAACGTGTCATGGGATCTAGAAATTATTGCGCATTTCTGCGACCCCACGCTTGATTAGAGGCTATTCATTTCATTGCTCTACCTAGAGTGCCTAAAATCTTTTAGGTAGGTAGGTAAGTAGGTAGTGTAGCTTTGGAGGTTCTTATCATTACTATTTACTACCTTCCATTGTTCATTTCATATTTATTTGTTTAGTATTATATAGAAAGAAATGGATATTACTTCCTTATTTTTTTTTGTTCGAGATAGTTCTTTGTTCGCTTACTCCCTTGTTTACTGTTTAGATTCATGGTAATTGTGTGTCTTTCAGTCAGTTGTTTACCCCACCGCGAAGTTTGAACTAGCTTAGATTGTTCATCCTCGCCCTACCCGAAGTAAAGGCGGCTGCCGGGATTGAAGCTTGTAATTCTGGAAAGATTCGGACAACAGTCGAAATTTCAAGGTATGTAGAGCGTATTAACTTATCCCGCCCATAGCTGAAAGCATAAAGAGCTTATCCTACCTACACCAAGGTCTGGGCTCTTGGATTCCATCTAAAAATAAAAATTATAAAAAAAAAAAAAATAAATAAAAATAACCACTTTGCTCAGAATATAACCATAGGACAGAGATATTTGCTGGCAAAAAGGTAAATCGAATTGCCCGCTAGAAATTTCATTGTTGTAATTAAGAGGGAAAATGATAATAATAAAAAAAAAAAAAAGTACATAACGGTATGCAAATATCTTACAATCATAGAAGATGTCGTAGGTATTCAATAACGAACTTGAAATATAGTGAAGTGCTAAAAAAAAAAAAAAAAAGGGTTTGACCATTCAACTAGGCATCCACAGATACTATCGGTCCTGGAAAAGGTAATGAAGCTGACTCTTTATGGTCAACTTCTGGCGATTCGCCCCCTACACCTTTTCCATCCATTCGGTCAAACTCAAGGGTTTCCGCTAGTTCTGCGGCCATTGGATCCAGTTCTTCCTCTTTAAGCCCCGTAGCTAGTGCTACAAGCTTGCGATGAACGTCAAACTTTGTGCTGACGCCCGCATCAGCTGTTTGTTGAACTAGCTCTTTGACTGCGGCACGGCGCGCCTTTTGCTCGGAGCACAGAGTGCGAGCCAATCGATAGGTTGTAAGGAGCCCATCATAGTCCGTTGATGATGAGCTTGGACTTGGTTTCGGTATGGAAATAGATGCTAATCGTTCCTTAAGACGACTTTGTTGAAATTGCTCTAAAAGTGACTCGTACCCGCGTTTTAGTTGCTCGTAGCGATCGAGCTGCAAGTCATTAGGGTCTCCGGCAGCCTCCTTAGTTGCCAATGCGGTGGACTGCTTCTGAATTTTCTGTCGATCAAGCTCCAACTGCTCATATAGCGTTTCAGGGTTCGCAATATCATCAGAATCCTGTTGGCTACTTTTTGCATTTCCATAGCTCACAGCAAGCTTCTTATTTGCTTCCGTCATGATCGTTCCAATCTTAGCAAGCAACTGAGAGGTGGCAGGGGACGTCTCCTGAACAAGTGCAGTCGACTGGGGGTCGGAGTTTTGGGGGACAGATATTTCTCCATACATTTGCTCATTGCCCATGGTTATTGAAGAGGGAGCTGGCGGGATGTCCCTTTCAAATGGTTGTGCTCGTTGCCCAATTTTTATTGCTGATTCGCCTTTCTCGTTCAATAGGTCGCCTGCCCGAGGACAAAATGAAAGCAGCAAGTCCATTATGCGGAACGCACCGTTTCGGGCCGCAACCAAAGCAGCCGTGTCTCCATTCTGATCCTGACAACACAGTAGGAGGTCGACCTCCTCAGGGGAGCACGTGTTACGTAGCCTCTCTAGAGCTACCTCACAATAGTAGCGCGAACTTTTCCATTTTCCTTTACTCCTGGTGGTTGCTGCGATGTGGTGGAATACAGTAGCTCCAAACCAATCTCTGAACGAAATTGTGTCTAGAAGTAAGTCGAGCACAGCGGGGAATGTCCTCTTTTCGTAATTATTTGTGAATAGTACAGCGCGTATCAGTGGCGTCTCTCCGTGGTCTGACTGCGCCTTTATGTTTGCACCCCTCCGGAGGAGATCCTTTAGAATCTCCAGGTCTCCCATCGCACATGTCCAGTGAAGAGCAGTATTTCCAGACTCATCAATTGGACGATCCACTCGAAAGTTCGCCGGCGGTTGGGGCGGAGGGATTCTTGTTGCCTCCGGAGCATCTCCGACTGTCACAAAATAATCCAGTAGCTGATCTCCATAGAGAATATGCTCCTGTTCACTTATTGACATGGCAGAGACCTCATTCAGCCCCCGCTTTCGCTTCCGTGAGTATGCGCCATTTTGGGACATTTGTGCCATCTCTTCATCGGCTATCATAGAGGAAGACTCGAGTGTTGTTTGCTCAATTGACTCGTCTTCTTCGAACCCGGTATTGGCCTCATATTGTTCATGAGAGAAGCTTGGAGGGCCCATGCTGCGACGGGGCTTTGCAGCAGGGAAAACTTCTTCATTCGCGGCTCTCTTATTGCTGTTTTTCTGGCCCCTTGGTTTAGAAGAAGCCGTTGTATGTTTTGGAGCCGGAGGAGGACTACGGTCACCAGCCACATAGTCAAATATCGGTCTTAATTTGTCAATTATGTTGTTGCGTTCAGCCAGTAAGCGACCTTCTGGAAGAGGTATCCATGTTCCTATAAATATTTTAGTGGTGTTGACACTTTATTTCTTTGATCCCAGGGAGAAATACCTTGATATTTGCCATAACCGCCTTGGACTTTTTCATGAACTCCTTTCTGCACTTCTCGCTCAAGAATCCTGGTTCTAGCAGGCTTGTCGAACCCGGCTACCTTAAGTATATGTGTTGCATTTATCCAATCATCGCCCCGCCTTCGCATTATACTGTCATTTTCGATTTTGAGTTCATAAACCGGAACCTATTCAATAACAGAATTGGAGGGTCAAAGTCAATTTTTTTTCCTCAAAATTCTTAGGACAGAAGGGGCAATTAACAGAAGTGACAACTTACACTACTATATGTAGCAGAGTAAACATTTGAAAAATCTACCCCCGCCATGATGTATGTCCCCGTAAGTCGGGTTTTTCCAGTAGGTTGCCGAGGGAGAGGAGGTCCTAGTTGCGGCTTTGGGAGGTCAACCACGGCGTATACTCAGCTTCTCTGCGGCATTAAACAATTATGAATCGTATTAAAGCCCATTAAGAAACATGAATCATATCATAAAGACGAGAAAACGCGAAAACAGCCACAGGTGGCTCGTCATGGGCTCGATGACATCTCATAAACGCGATGTTTCGCAGGACTAGTTGGACAAGACGCGCTCAACCCGCGTAAAGTGGAATCTATAGCGCTATTCCTATTATGGATATTGAATCACGTGTGATCACGTGTATATATCCGGGACGAGGGAACAGGAGCCTCACTCCGGAATAGCTGGCTACCTCGAAGCGTCGGACGTCCATCTTCAAAATCCCCTCAGATATACCACTTGACTTCCCAAATATGACTGTCACAGAGGCGGTTAAGAGTGCCGTTGGGCTTACGGGTGGCCAGGGTATGTATTCACTCCAATTGGCGACTCTCGCGAAAAGCAAAAGAGACCGCAACGGCAGCCCTGGATGCGGATATTGACATGTCCTAGTTGCCTCTAGAGAAGAAATGTCTTCTGCCCGCCTTCCTCTTCAATATCGCGACTCGTGTGCACATCTTTTGATCCCATTGAACCGATGCCGACAGCAAGAGTATTACCTTCCTTGGAAGTGTGAGGTACGATCCTTAACAAGCCTTGACAACCGAACATCCTATATTTTTCGTCGAGTCTATTTAAAGCTTTAAAACTAACTTTTATTCCCCTTTTTCTCATATATAGGACGAGAGGCACAGCTACGAGAAGTGTCAATATGAAGAGTTCAAAAAGCGTGTTGCAAAGATGGATGAGCTCCGGGCTGCCAAGGACGGTGCGCGGAGCAATTGATACCTATACACCAATTCGTGCTTTCGAAATAAATCAAGCGGCAGGTTATGTAAATAGAGATTTCGGAGATCGTTTATCCATGGACCTATTTGGCGTTAAACTTGAAACTAGGCTCGTCGGTACAGTTCCCTTCCTTCACAAACTAGGAATTCGGACTAGCCTAATAGCCGGTTCCTCCTGTAAGACAAATCTTGATTCTAGATGTGGGATATTCCATTTTGAAGGCCTCTAAGTCGTCAAGCAGCATGTGCCACATATGAAAATTAAAGGTGCAATGGAGAATTGAAGGCTTTTGCTTAGCCTATTGATCATTTAATGCCTTTTATGCTATTCTAAGCTTTCAGTTAATGAATCAATTATTGCTTAAAACTCATAATAGACCCCACCTCTTTTGTTTTCTCTCTTTTCTGCCAGGCTTTGTAAAATGGGACACAAAATATCATTTGAAGAGTAGAACAGAAAAACAAAGCTTAACAAAAAAAAAAAAATTGTGTGTGTGAAGCGAACTTAATACTATAAAATTAGAACAGAGTTAGACCACATATAGACGTCAGTAAGCTCACGATCTCATGCTATTACACCCCTCATAAGATAGGCTATCCCATGATTTCAAGGTGTAAGCTGTGGTTGTTGGGGTCCATCATAGCAATCACATGACTGATAACCTCCGCGCTGCTTAGAAATCGGAGGGCTTTTTTTTTTTTTTTTGTGTCGGAAAAAGCGTTATCAGCGATAATAATCCCTCCTGCCCCGCTGCAGAACAACCGGTCCCGCTATGCAAGGTCAACACACTCTGCCAATTGGCGATTGAATCCCCAGCCCCGAAGAACCAGCGAGAAAGTCAAATAAACTTGACGATACTTTTTGTCAGCAATCTTCACTTGTTAATATCCCCCTCGTTTTCCCCGACAGTCATTACCACAGTGGTGCTGGTGCCGCCTTCGCTCGTCTTTTTCTGTCCTTCAAATTAGCGAACCCCCCCCCGGCGCTCAACCCCTCATATTGACGGGCAGTGATCTAACCATCTGAACCTCACATGTATTTTTCGAGCGCCACTATCTCTAAAATCTAAGGCATTGTACAGTATAAGAATTAGGTTATGATATCATGGGACTGCTGTACGTCGAAATATCTCAACTAGAATCGTTTCCCCCCAATGCGCAATTACACTAACGCAAGGCCCCTTTCACCAGAGCACTTGGAACGGCCCTCGAATGGCCGGAGGCCAAAAAAAAGGCGGACCAAGTTCGCAAATGGGGGATCGAGGTAGGTTTATCTAGATTCTTCTACTCCACCTATATCGGTGGAAGGCAATGAGCTACGGGGTGGTGGGCTAAGCGGCAATAGCAATTGCTTGCGAACTGGCATAGAGCGAAAGGAAAGGAGCGCGACGCTCTACTTTGGGGTGATGAGGTGAGAAACTTGATTATTTGTTCTTTTTAATGTGATAATACCAGTACTCTTTACATTGACCATGGACCCCTACATATTTTAGGTCGAATATCTCGTTGTAGCCGTTGATGATGATGCAAAGAAAGTGCGCCTATCACTTGCTCAAGCCGAGATACTCAAGTCGTTAGCTCGAGACGAAGCTCTTTGGAAGGAAGGGTCATCCACTCACCCTCAAAATAAGGACCAGTGAGTTAAAAACAGTTGACCCTTAGGTCAGTTATGATATCTAATACCGCCGCTAGTGATGGTGAAGATCCACCCCACTTTCACCCTGAGTTTGGGCGCTTTATGCTGGAGGCAACGCCAGGAGAACCTTGGGGGATCGGTTTTAAGGACTTGCTAAAAGTGGAGTCAAATATGCGGTGGAGGTAGACACCCCCTCTTAGAGAGAAACTATTCCACAGCTCTGATTTAAATGTCGCAGACGGGAAATCGCAAAGGCTCATATGGCACCAAACGAATACCCCATTACCCTTACGACATTTCCCCGGTTAGGAACAAAAGATGACTATATTCAGCCATACTTTCCTCCATCTGGACCTGCACTACGGTCACAATTCGTCCCTGATGAGATTGCCAATCCTCACATAAGGTTTCCAACTTTGGCAGCGAATATCAGATCAAGGAGAGGTCGGAAAGTTGAATTGAATGTGCCTGTGTTCAAGGATGAGCATACCCCAGAGCCATTTAAGGATCCAACAGTGAACTATGATCTTCATAACTGGCCTGAAGATGATGATGTCAGGAATGGGGCCGTAAAAGACAATCATGTTTACATGGACGCGATGGCCTTTGGAATGGGTAGCTGCTGTCTCCAAATAACGTTCCAAGCAAAAAATATGACTGAAGGCAGAAAGCTCTACGATCAACTCAGCCCACTTGGCCCAATTCTTCTCGCACTCACTGCTGCGACCCCGATTTACAAGGGATTCCTTGTAGACACCGATGTCAGGTGGAATCAAATTGGTAACGCAGTCGATGATAGGACAAAGGAAGAGCTTGGCGAGCTTGTGAGTTCATTTTTCTTTTGATTTAACGATTCATTTCCCCCGTTTCCCTTTCTAGGTAGGCGATGAATTGACATTATATAGCCCTTGAAAAATGATAGGTGGAGAATCCCGAAATCACGATACGCTTCAAACTCCACCTATATCTCCCAGGACCCTAGGCTACGCAAGGAGTATTTAGATCCCGACTTGATCGTGGATGAGGACATTAAGAGACGCCTTATGGAAGATGGCATGGATGAGCTCCTAGCGACGCATTTTGCGCATCTCTTCATTCGTGACCCAATAGTCATATTTTCAGAAGATCTCGAGGAGCTGGATCTAAGCAAGGCGGATCACTTTGAAAATCTACAGTCAACAAATTGGCAGCACATGCGGTTCAAGCCCCCACCGCCTGAGAAGGCGGATATTGGTTGGAGAGTCGAATTTCGTTCAATGGAAATTCAGATGACTGATTTTGAAAACGCTGCATTCAGCATCTTTATCGTTCTAGTCACCCGTGCTATCTTGAGTTTCGATTTGAATTTCTACATCCCCATCCAACGAACTACTGAAAATATGGAGACAGCCCATGCGCGCAACGCAATTCATGAGAAGAAATTTTACTTTCGCAAGAATCCCTTCTGTCGGCGAACTACTCGGCACCAGCCTTTGTTGAGTGGTAGCGGGCCTTCCTCGGCCACATCCTCAGCATATAACACCCCCCCTCCTTCTCCTCCACTTGGTCCTGTTGAATCAGAGTACGACCTCATGACTATTGATGATATTATCAATGGGTCCGCCGATGGGTCATTCCCGGGATTGATTCCACTAGTTGAGTCGTATCTTAATAGCGTCAATGTGGATGTTGAAACTCGATGCTCCTTGGCAAGATATCTCGATCTCATCAGGAAACGTGCAAACGGCACTCTTTGGACAGGTGCCAAGTGGATTCGTGAATTTGTTGCATCTCACCCCCGTTATAAGCAGGATAGCGTAGTCTCTGAAGAGATCTGCTATGACCTTGTAAAGGCCGTTGGTGAGATGACTGTGAAGGAAGGGAGGGGTGGAAGCATTGGATGGGAACTACTCAGAGGAAGAAGAGGTTAAAAAGAAAAAAATTACATTATTACATAGAGACGGGTATTTGCTCATATATACTACCCAGGTACCCGGTAGATAAGCATATCATTATACTTGAGTGGTGGTCATTTATTTGATGGATAATATAGCGTTATGTTGTTTCATTCCTCCTTGCAGCCTTTTTTTTTTTTTTTTTTACAGGATTAATTACCTTGTAAGTAGTAATAAATTATTTGTCCACCACAATCATGGCTTCTTTCTCGGGGACTAGAAGTTGTCAGCAGATGAGATGGAACTAGCATAGCCCAGCCTAAGGGTGTCAAACAAAGACCCAAAAGCTCTTCACAAGCAACAGGGTCAAGCTTACTGGAATATATGCTTTCCTTACAAAAACCACGCACTTCGGCAAACATTCCACTCCTTAACCCCTAGGTAGATCCAGAATACCAGCCTCACATGCAGATTCTGATATTTTATATTTAGTACTATAAAAAAGGGTTCCCAGATTTCCTAGCTGACAGACCTTTGCGAAGTCACAATTACAACCCACTTCTTTTGTTTTGATTATAATTTCAAATTCCTGGAGAAGGCCTGGTCTGCAGCCTAGTGAAACTCAGGCTCATTATCCTCTGAACCTCCATACAATATATGAGTGACTTGAAGTATATATGTTACTGTTACAATATCAGCCACCCCGAGGGCCATTCAAAGCTTGAAGACTAGAAATTTGACGTAATATATTTATTGGTCACAGATAAACTGCTTATCGGGTGATACTGTGTCTAACAGCATCTTGTGCTCGAGAAACCTCGCATCAGAAGACATACGTCATCCCCATATATTTTAACTAGCTGATTGGGTATCCAGTAGTGCTCTTCTCAAAAGAAACCCAATGCTTCTAAGGTAAGTAAGCATTAACACAAAGTAAGGAGGTCCCTAATCCGGTAGATTTAATGTGTTGTACAACTAATACGTAACCCCCACCTCAATGAGATTTTTTTTTTTTCTTACTCCGGGCGCTTCCTTCAAAATGACTGGGGGATAAATAAATGTAATACTGCAATCTGGATGATCTTCTTTGCCTAAACCTTTGTAATTTAAAGCCTTAGTGATTCAGAAGCTGCATTCTCTCGCCTAAGCACCTGCGTCAAGAAGGCGCCAGCCACTAGATGAGATGGAGGAAATTTTTGATGCCAATTTCATTGGAGAATAGTCGTAAATAATCAAACCAGTTGAGTCTGGCCTCGATTGCTTAAGCTTGAGCTGACTTAGGTAACCTATGATAGGTGAGATGCATCTGCATGGAGTGTGACACAGTGCATCCCTATGCATACATGCCGTACAAAACCAAGTGTACAGCTTGGTATAGCTATCGTTATTACTAACTAGTCTCAATTTTTTAAAGTCAGTTCTCTTTCCAAAAAGTAATACAGGATCTATGAGATACAGTGAACATGAACATACAGTAGAAGCTGCCAAACCATGGCAAGAAATCAAAAAGAAACCTTGGAAATGGAAATGCCTACAACAAACACTCCCTTCCTTTCTTTGATCTTACTTTCTTTCTCCCATTTATTTTTTAAATAGTAAAAAAAACAAAACTATGTTTTGCCTTAGATATACGAGTTCAAAAGGTGGATTAGATGTCTTGCGAATTTTTTCTTTTTTTTTCTTTTTTTTCTAGTTCCAGGGTGTTTGTGTTCTGGAGATACATTGCATCACCTACGCAAGATGCCATTTCAGGAAGTGAACACGAACCCTGGGAGACCAATGGCAAATGGAACTAGGTCTTTTTTTACATGTGGCTAACTCTGGTCCAATAACAAGGCCTTCACCTACAGTAGATAACAGCCTGATCATCTCTCATTGTGTTAGTCCATCAAAAGGAACTACAACAGATAAGTACCTAGTAGGTACCTATCTACTAGATAAATCGAAGTCTATAGGTGGGTGCCTAGTACCTAGGTAGTTATCTACCAATCTCAACAAACCAATGACAAACCATTACTGCATAAACCACGCAGAGATGGTGACCCATACAGATGGAGCAAGTTCAAACCGATACGCACTTGGAAGCAACCTAAGTAATGCTTTGTGTCCCTCAAGGTAGCAAAAAACAAGTTCTCAGTGAGACAGCTTACTGTATCAAGACACTAATAATATGGATGTCACTACCCAGTTCTATAAAACTCTAAGATACAAACAAACGTCAGAGTGGTATTCAATAAGGAAACTAAACGTGTGAACTAAGGTATTCACATGTAGGTTTACAAAAGATGAGACGGTGTCGGCCAAACAACTCAAACAGAGTTTGCTCTGCTTGTCCTTCAAAGCAAACTTGATCATTGATGAAATTCCGAGATGAGGAGGTTTTGATAGTCGTCAACACAGGTTTAGAAACCAGTATTGACATCATTCGAGCAACCCCCCGTCGAGGGATCTCAAGATAGAAGAAAATATTAGGCTAAACCAAAGGGCTCTCGAAAAGACGTACAGAAACAAAGGAGATAAACACAAGTAGACAGTGATATCAGTGGAGAAATCCACTGTTGGCCTCACGAGCTTTTTCCCTTTTGTCCCTCTAGCTTCGTGAAAAATGTCTTCTTAACACCCATAGTTTCAAGCTTGTTTAAAGCCTCCTCTTCGTAACTATCATCATGGCACCTTACCTTATATATCAGAACGACCTGCTTCGATTCTCGATTGCTCCGGGGCCTTGTAGGCACTACGCTCACCACATATGACCTTGTCTCAGATGGTACGCTGCCAGAACCGCCCCTCCCACCCTGCCCCCTCGCACAGGGTTACGAAGGGGATGGTCCATTATCAGTAAACGTGAGTGGTCAAAGGCTCGTTGCGTCGAGTTTGAACTGGCGAAGCCAAGCAGAGAGAGCGAGTGGCACCTTCACCCAGAAAACTGGCAGTGGTAAACTGTCGTAAGGAGTTAGAATCGAGTTCAGTCTGAATCGCTGTAGTCGAAATAAAACCTTTGTACACTATCTCTTGCTACTCGAAGGTGTAAGAATCTGCCAAAACTCGTAACCTGGGGATCAAGGAGTTTCCTTTTTTTATTTTATAATAATTTGTACAAAAAAGGCTCTCTCTACCATTACATTTTATCAATCGCAAATCCATCTTGAACAACTTACATCATGGTATTATTCTCAATGCACTATCTGTGGTGACAGATCATACTTGATTAGCGATTTCAAGCCCTTCGAGCATCTGTATCACCATCTTACTTAAATAAGCACCTGTATGCAATCCATGGAGATACTCAAACCCAAGGAAACCCCCGCAAAAATTCCAGTCTAAGTCAAGAAAGAAAGAAGCCTGCAACTGCCATAACTGCTCGAGCAAAGGAAAATGTCCAGCAAACAAGAGAAACTGACAATTTACTTCTTTTAGGCAGTCCATCAAGCATACCCTGTTGCTTTTCACGTACTTCATGATCTATAGGGCACTGTATATTCTGCATGGAACTGATCCACGCGGGCTAGATTTCGCGAACGTAGTGTACTCAAGAAGATCATTGAATTCAGGACACTCGGTAATTTGGAATGGGGACTTGGATGTAGTAATAAACCTTAGGATCTTACTCTGTGAGAGAAGAAGGTTTGATTCCTCGCTTTGGGGCTCATGTAGCTAGGTAGAGAGTAGGAAGATTAGTATATTAGAGAAGAATAGATCTAATTGAAGACTTGCCAAATCTCTTACCATAAGTCTATACCCTATCTCTTACTCTTCAAGGGTCATGGTTTAATCCAGACAGCAAAGCACTAGCAAGACAGGCCTCCATTAGGTAGAGAACAACCTGCATGATGCACTTGGTTAAGAATGGGTGACACATTGACAATGCTTGCACACATAATCTTTGGCTCACCAGTCTTTGCCACTTCAGGTCCTAAGTATATAACTAAATAAAAAAAAAAAATTAATAAATAAATAAAATAGTAGGAAAGAAATCGAATAGACTATTTTATTCTTTGAAGATAATAATTTTGACCAACCTAATAATAAGATTGTTGCAAGGTAAAATTGAAAGATATTTAATACTAACTTCTGAGATATACTCCCCCATGCTAAGAGGCCCCCATCCCCCAACGGTAGATATAATTAAGTGTTAAATGAATTACGCAGTGTAAAGTGTGATGGTAGCAGATAATGGATTATTCCCATCTTAACTTGCTAATTTGCACAAGAATGAATGGGTCGTTATTCTTGCACCATAGTAAAATGGTATAATGATATAGGGTAAGTAGATAATAAATCATATAATACCTAATAATAATCATAATAAGATGGGGCACCAATTTTGAAGAAGTGAGAAAGTAAACTCACCTGGCGGGATCTGCTTTTTGACAAATTATGTCCGAAAACGGCAAAGGGTTGGTGGGTTGAACCTGGAAGACACAAAAAGCAAATGCCGAAAATCCCTAATTTCCGATTTTCGAGGTGGACTACCCTACCTCGACAGATACCCTACCTAGGTACTAAGAACGAGGAAGGAAGTACCCGGGAGAGTATGGTAAGTTATTCATTCAATACATACACCTCCTACTACCTGGTACTGATACACTTACTTTCCTCTAGAAATTAATGATAATATTTATTATATTATGGATTAACTTACCTTAAATAGATAGTTGGACTTCTTTATTTACTGATTGCGACAAAGGGAGAGCGCGTGTGTTGAGAAAAACTACTTTTAACATTCATCATGGAATGTTAGTAGTATGTGCCTACATACCTACCACTTCGAGTCCATGGGTCTAGGTTTCCCCCCTTGTGTCGGGGATTAATTTCCACTCCAATTCCGGCCTATGGAAAGCTCAAATTTTTCTGACGTGAATGGAGCCCGTGCCTGTCAAACCTGTCACCTTGCCACTGTACCAAGGGAAATGATCAGGATCCAGTTCCAGTCCAGAAACGTTGACGGATCAATCGGTTGCTCAGGGTATCTTCGGGGTTTGGTTCGTTGTTTGAACGGGATTCTATCTCATTATTATTATTTTTTTTCCTATCTTAGTTTTTTTTTTTTTTTTTTTTTTTGGATTCTTCATTTCATGATTGATACTATTTTTGTGTGTTCCTCAGATAGTAGGTACCTAGCATTTTGATTTTCCTTGTATTACTCTCTTAGGTTATGGTTATGTATGCACAATACAGAGTACATACCTTAGGTACATAGGTACATATGAAATGAAATTTAATCGCTTCCTTGGAAATAATCTTGACAACTTTATTATATTACTTGAGAACTGACTAGCAGTCCCATTTTTTCTTTCTAGAAACCCCCCCAATCTCTCGGTAAAAATTTATGGGGAGTTAGTGTCAACCACAAAATAGCCACTGTACCTAGATCTAAAATGGAACAAGGAACAAGGAACAAGAAAATAACCTAAGAGTGGAAATGGTAGAAAAGGAAAATTACAAGAAACAAAAAGAAAAAGGGGAGCTTCTACCCTAGCGACAGTTTACTACCAAATCAATTCTTTTTCCTTTTTCTTATTTTTTTTATCCCTTTTACTCAATCGACTGAACCAGGAACACTAATTCTAATTCTATCTCGGTGTGGGTATAGGTGGTATGGGTACCAACTACTACTAGGTAGCTAGCCGAAATAACAATAATAATAAAAGAAAAAAAAAAAAAGACACTGTAGGAACTTGGAAGTGGAGGAGAAAACGGTAAATGAAATCCAATCTTTGGTTAATTTAATTGAAGAATGAAGATCCCGATCGCAATACCAATAATAAAATTAATACTCAATGGCACCATCTCGGTAAACTCGTCAAGAAAATCACAAATAATATGGATAAATTCTTGTTTAGCCCCTCTCTTTCCCCGAGATCTCAATCAATCAATCAATCTATTTTTTTTTTCTCTTTTAATCTAATTTCCCTCGTTCGATTTAGTTTTCGTAACTATCGCCGGTTCAGTCCACGTGTTAGTCGGATCTAGGCATCTACTAGTGTCAAGGAGAGACCGTGGCACCCTGAATCTTTGAATGGTCACTGTTCATGGAAAGGGGTTTTCGAACGACTTCCGGTGACAGGTACTGTACCGGTTTGTATTGGTATGTAGAACAATCATGTATAATATATGAAATATATGTATGTCTACCTGTAACCAACAAAGAAAATGAAAGAATTCTTCAATAAATTATTATTATACCTAACCAAGTTGAATACCAAAGAAAGAGGGGACAAAAGGGGGGGAAGAAAGGAAAAAGTTTAAACACAACTAAGGAAAACAAACCCCAAAGAAAGAAGGCTAAAGCAACCTGTCATATAGCCAAAAAAAGAAACAATCCCGTCATGATCCGGAAACAAGCCGGTTGGATAAGGTTTGCATTTTTTGATAGCACTTCACCTCACACCTATATTGCGCGCGCGCGCTTAAAAAAAAAAAAAAGAGACTCTTATAAAGCACCTGAAAACGGAGTCTCTTTTTTTAATAAAAATTGGGATGTGGTTACGCACCCAATTTAGTTCAAAGCTACTTGCTTTCGGACTGCATTTAGCCCCATGTACAGTACTTTTGATGACCAAGAACTCGAACTCTCCTTCAAGACTCATTATTGGTGGCCTCAAGTCCAATTGGTTGAGCGGATGCAGTGATCCTCATGCATCAAGATCTCCTAGTGTCGAGAAGCTGATAGGAGGAGAGTGAAGCGGCTAGTTGGTAACTACACTGATTTGCGACAAGCTTGAGGGCACATTTGGTTCACCTATTTTAATGTTCTCATGCATGTACCTGGGGGTCGTCGGTATGTCCGGGTGTGTATACATACCTACCAAGATAGTCAGCATAATGCCCACTGAGCCTGAAATACATTATTGCCTAAGTCTGGTGCCTGGTTTAAGTGTGGCTGCCTCGTGTCACTAAACTTACTACCTCCCCTTGGTTCATCTAATTTTCTATTTTGTTTTTCTTTAGTTGAATGAGGTTTCATAAAAATCATAACCTAGTCTCCTCAGCTCATATTTTAATGATAATTATCTAGAAAGGAAAAGCAGCATCATCTTCTATCATGAAAAATAGAGCCTAATTTAATTTACATGTATGTATCCTTGTATCTTTGTATGTATGTATATGTATGTACGTATGTAATAATAATGTATGCATCTAATTGGAGGTCCTAGGTTACCATGAAGGTAAGTACCTCCCTACCTAGGGAACCCCTCTCCTCATTTCCAAGATTATTAACTTGACCTGACCCAACAACACAGAGATTAATGGATGAACCCCCTTCATACCGGTAGGCACCTAGGAAGGGGGGGGGCTCATAACCTTGGTTAAGGAAAAATCATCCCATTCCCTCGGGGACCTTTTTCTTTGGAACCGAAGTGTCAACCCCGATCACAGGAACCAGACCCAGACTTTGGGTACAGTACCTGTCCCCTTTCTTCCTTTTATGCTCCTAACATGGCCATCTTAATGAATACTTAGATAATGATAAACCAACACACACGGTACAGAGTTATTACCTTGTATATTCTAAATATATCTGTTTTGATTGGCTGGGACTTTCCACCACCTAGGTACTAACCTATCTTTAGGTACTACTAACCGAACAATTATAGGATCCTCTAAACAGGTATCTAGTGAGCTCCCTAGGAACTTCTTCATCCGACGATGATTAATGAAAATAAACCAACCCTAGTCAAAAGACGATATGGAACCATTATTATATATCATCATTCGTAATTGGCGTTATGAAGCTAATATCTCCAGAAGTAGGTAAAAAAGGAAGAGAAAAAAAAAAAGAAAAGAAAAGTAAATAAAACTAATACCTTTTTGGTTCTCATCTCCGTGGTCCTTCAGGCTACTAGTACCAATTAGTAATAATACTAAGCAAACAAACGACCTTCTCTATCAAAAATTCAACATTTCTCCCCGAATTTATTATTCAACAGCCCACAGCGGGCTGATCACCAGCCACAAGATATGGAGCTGTTAGCCATAACTAGATTATTAGTTGCTCCATCAATCTGCTCAAGCGCAAGAGTGAGTGAGGGGGAGAGGGAAACAAATCGCTCCTGGGAATCCTTCCATTTTCACTTCTGGAAAAGGATCGGATTCCTCGAACCCGCTTTGATTTGTACCCACCGCTACCTGCTACTACTAGTTAGCTATGACTTACCATCCATCCCGTTTAATTTGGGTAAGCCCCTCCTCACCTTGCTATCTCCTCCTTAGCTACCTACTTAGCTACTAAGTAGTCTTAATAGTTAATTAGTAGGTACGTTTCTTGAGAAACTTGTCCAGATACGTATTGTTATTGAGGCCTCCACCATCAAAATAATAACAACGAAAAAAACAATTAAAATAATTAAATTAAATCAAGACTTTTAATAATTATTGAATACCAACATTTTCAAAAAAAAAAAAAATCATTGTCTGATTCACATATCCACACCACGGCCGTATGTTCTATAAAATACAGCGGTGAGTTATTTATCCTTGTATAACTACTAAAGACATGTATTTGATCCTAAAATTTTTTTTGGCTCAATAACTACCTACCTACTTACCTACTGGAGGAACAGCTCTAGCTGAGCTTCGAACCACCAAGGTTCTCTCATCATATCTTCCGTATGTCTAATAAAAGAAAGATCAAAGCATGCAATTGGAAAGTCGGATTCTGCCTAATCACCCATATCATAAGCGACAACGGGTATGGAGTCTTCATGGAGTAATATTTCAAAATTATTGTTGTTATTATTATGGGCCCGCCTCCCCAAGTCTTAACCATGCGCGAGTGGAATGGAGCCACACATTGGGGCCATAAGTAGATACAGTGGGGAAGTGTACTAACTGTTTTAGCAGCCAAGAGCAAAAAAAAAAAAAAAAAAATGAAGAGAATAGCTGGTTAGCTACTGGTGGCCCCAATTTCTACATACCGCTAATTCTTCAATAATATGAGAGTGAAATGACCAAGTTGTCGGTGGTAGTCCCCAAGTCGGAAGTCGGTAATCAAGCGGCCTATACTATACAAAGCATGTGTATACATTTGCCACATTGGCTACCTAGGTAGATAGCTATCGTCAGCAAAGAAATCAAGGAAGAAAAAAAAATGGGGCAAATATCTAGTGAAGAGTAGGTACTTAGCTGGTAATTTTCTTTTCTTTCCTTGCCATGTGGGCCTATTGTAAGGAATTCTGTATTCAATAATGCTGTAAACACCATATGACCAACCAACCAACCAACCAACCAACAGGTTAGTGAATATAGTACAGAAGTCCATGTTGGTACAAGGTATAATGTTTGGATAGAGGCCATGGGGAGGAGTTTCTCTCTATCAACCTATTCAGGGAAGGTGGTTAATTAAGGTAGTTACTAGTAGTTCCGACTCTTCCTACCTCTCTCTCCCCCCTAGGTAGAGTCATGAGTGGCGTGGTTCTTGCGGCGTTAATAGGCGCGGAATCAATTAATCAATTGGAGTGGGTTGATTATTATTCTAATAGGCTAATTAGTAGTACCAGAGGTACCGACTTAGGCTATCGAATACCTACTTACCTACATAGCAACCCCAACCTAACTAGAATACCTATAATAATCAAATAATAATATAGTACCTACTAGTGGTAGTAGGTGGTATACAGTAAGTAAAAGGTACTAAGAAGACAACCACATGGAATTATTTGAGATAAGAGATATCAGACGATGAACACCTGCTCTTTACTCGATTAAGCCTATCTAAAGATGCACAACCTCCGCCCTTCCCCCCCTTTTCATTTCTCTCCCATTTCCTACTTACGCTTAGATCGTGCTTGTTTGGGTTGTCTGCATGATTTCAAGTTGTCAACCACGCACCAAGGTGCGCTAGCTCCGTGATGGCAGGAGTCAAATTTGTCATCTCTAACAGGGTTTCTCCAGCCAAATCTTGGTACCCCAAAAGCGGTTGAACCGATAAGAATCATCGGTGACGGGCGGGCACACTAAACTTGCATCATTAGGTACCTAGTAAGGGAGGCTGGGAAATTATTGGCTTTAAGAGGGGGGGGGATTGTTGAGAAAGAATTAGACAAAAGATGCTTTTTTATCAAAACGTATCACTTCTGGAGTTCAATCTCTCTCCCACTCTCACTCTTACTCTGCTTGTTCGTATTTTGACTCTTTGTCCGTTTTATTTAGAGTGGAATTGGAAGCTCGAGGGGCGCATGGTGTAGCAGGTAGAGCAAACAGACACACGCACACGAAAAGGTGATGGGACTCCGACCCTCGAAAATGAGATATAAAGAGGGGGTCCCAACGCAAAATTACGGTCAATGCACAGCTTGTGTATGGATGGATATACCCATGTATAAATAGTGTGATTATGCCATAAAAATTACATCTTTGGATACTGAAACCTGGTTACTTACTCGTATTGTTATTGTTACTGTCATTGTTATTACTGTCCCTATTCTTAAGAATTAAATTCCAGAATCTTGTGTTATTATTTTTTTATGATGGGCAGTCCAGCAATTATAGCGAACAGTCGATAACTACCTATATAGTAGCTACACAACCTCCGCTCTAGGTACCTACCCAGGTGGAGATATGTGAGCAGTATTAGTATGATGGGGCCGATGGATGGAAGAGCGGAAGCCATTGATTGAACACGCCACAATTTTTTTCCATCTGTCTGGTCGCGGCAAATGCTCTACATCCGAATCACACCTCTCTCTCCCTCCCTCTCTCTCTCTCTTTACTAAGCCATGTTGGAATTTAATTTGATTCTTTGCATTGTTTTGTTTTGCTGTATTTATTCTTATTTATTTTATATTTTATTTTATTTTCCTCCATTCCATTCCAGCTGTCAACCTTCTGTTTTGGGATAAGACGTCGGAGAGTTTACCGGGGGGGACCCACACCTGCACCAGTGGGTGTTCATCTGTCGACTGGATCCCCCTCGAAGGAATTCCGTCCAATACGCTTTCATTCTCTGGTTTCACGGCGAGTTCTTCTAGGCTCATGTTTTTTTAACTTTTAAAAAGACAAAGGAAAAATTAACCAAATAATGTAAATTAATTACAAAAATGTGCTCTCTATAAATCTCTTTCTTATTTGTTTATATTAGAATTATTTTTATTTATTTTTTTTTTTTGACATGTGCGTGGAAACGGCAACATACTAACTCCCTTCACTTAAAATGTAAGGAATTTTACGTTGGCGCTTGTTTCTTGGGAACCGTGGATAAAACACCTCGATATCCAATTCAGGCAAGTATCTGCGGCCTCAGCAACCAGGAGTTCACGGAGTAAGCTCCATCCTGATGTGGCAAGACGGGGTCTTTGAACGAGTAACTTCGAGACCCAGATACAACACATATTTTGACAGTCCACAAACATTTTGCGCATCTCAATAATAGCGACTGGAGAAGAAAAAAATTGTCCTCTTTCTACATTTGGCTGACGTGGTGTCGCTCCCTTCCTTTTTTGTATAAAGAAATTATCTGATCGTCGTTGAGCGATCATGGAACTGAATCCCCACTTTAGACACACACATTTTTGACCTAGACAACTACACTAACGCTAACGGGGTGAGTACTAGATCCTCCTCCTGCTCTACTAATGTTTGGGTTCAACAGGTTGACGACAAGTGACATGTATCCTTAGCGAGGCGGCTGCAAACGGGCTCAACGGTCCTTTCCCCTATCCCGCTTGGCGCTGTTGATCCCATCTCAGCTCCATGATCCATCGCTTCCTGTCATCTGCATGGTCGTCAATAGAGCCTTCCGTCTTAGGAAAGGCGCCTGCCGTAGTCAGTGCACTAAGTTATTGGATCCATTTCGCAGTTGGCTCTCACTGGTCGGATTTGTTTGGATGAGCGACTCTCTAGCCCCAGAGCACTGCCGGTAGTTGAAAAACCACGATTTCATGGTCACTTCTTCTTTGGTGTTTGATTTCTTGTATGTTTTAGCTTCTGTGGGCTTGTTCCGATCAAGTATGAATCATGATGATCGAGGGGCGTAGGAAAGAATTTTCTTTGCTGTTTTGGTCTTAGGTGGCTTCATCAACTTCAAGGTTCTGACAAAAGTCAATTGGCTATTTGCCTGATACAGGACAGTGGTTATTAATAAAAACAGAGTCGTTTTGGGGGATTAGTAGGTATTCACAGTCTCTCGGGCCTACATCGTACCGCCTATTAACGAGGCAAACTAGTATTAGTATCTAAGGTCCATCAGGTTCATCGATTTTTGATCTCTACAAGTAGGACAGACGGCAGGCCGCATTGAACAATGACCATAATTATCCTTGACAAAGGATGCTTGCATGCGTCCAATGGAGTATAGTATATTGGGTAAATATGCCTATCGGCCAGAGCTCTTGCTTTATTCCGCTGGAAAAACAACAATGTATGGCTGTCAATTCCTAAAAATCCGCTTGAGAAACACTGGTCTTACCCATGTGTACAAGCGGCTGATCATAGAATCAGGCCTAAACGAACCAGGAGCATAACCCCCGTTTTTTTGGTTTTTTTGGTTGTGTTACTAGTGCCGCCAAAACCCAGCGACACGCCACTCTTCCCAGATAGATGGGGTGCGTCCTTTGAGAGAATCCAAGATCATCAGATCCTGCCATCCTTCCCCCTCCCACCAAAACCCCGATGCTTTTGATCTGGACCTGTCAAATAACTAAAAAGGTGTCACTCCTTGGCGCGCCCAAAGCATCCCCCTGGAGTAGTGTTAATTTTTAAGGCTCTGACAGATCGTGATAAGACTCATTGTATCCACTAATATTAGCCACAGCGCCATACCTAAGCTCAAGTGAGCTCATTGTCTCATAGGACATTTGGTGCCTGCTGGGTGATGGCTTGATTCTTTGTTTTGGGCAGTTTGAAGGAAATAGGATACTCCATTTCCATCTGGCTAGTGCTTCGAACCACGGAGATGTCGGCTGGATTCGGCACCTAGGCTACGACTTTCAATCAATGCCTACCTGGTAGTACTGGCTACGGCCGCTCTGACTGTGTTGGTCTATGGGTAATTGACCCCATCCAGTAAGGATTCGAGGGATTGAGGACAGCTTCAAACATCGGGATCTATTTTTCTTTTCTTTTCTTTTTTTTTTTATTTATTTATTTTTTTTTTTTTTCTAAAAGAAAAATCTCAATAATTAATAAGTATCGTAAACGAGATGTTTGAATAATGTTTCTCTCCCCCCAAACCGCCCTTCTCCCTCATAAATGAACCCACTGCCTTAAGAGTTGGTGGATCCCAATCATTTCACTATGGGAAAGTAATAATAATGATGATCCATAATATCCCCAAGTTCGTTCGAAATAGGGTTATCAACACCTACTTAGGCGCTATCCATTTCGCATATAGGTAGATGCGTGATTAATCTCTTTGAAAGAAAGATATTTCTAAAAATACCTAATATATTAATCCGCTACACTTGGGTGGGGGAGAAGATTGAGGTGTTTGTTGAAAGCGCTTTATTTAATTTTTCTTTCATGTTATTTTAACAATATTCTTAGTATTATTCAGCAAGATTATGACGGAAAACGTTTCTAGCTCATTACGAGTGTGATTGGTGTCAAAATCTCGGCCGACCGTTAGATCGATCCATCGCGGGTTGTTGCTGCCGCGGCTGCTGTCTGTGCACCTACGACGAAAGGGAGATGAGATGGGGAGAAGGAGGGAAAAAAAAAACAAAGGGCTCAGGCCTGGCAACACACTCAAACACACACTCACATTCTTCAATCAAGACTCCAGCCCTCCAACAAACCTCCAATTTCCCTCTCGGGGACTTGTAAAGTGAATTTTTTTAGAAAAAAAAAAAAATAAATTTGATGAACACTCGTGTTTTTTATATTCTTTTTGAGTGGGAATTTGGGTTTTTGTAGAAGGGGAGGAAGTTTATATATTTATAACTTTATACACACACAAAAAAAAAAAGGACAAGGATAGGATAAAAAAAAAAATTATGGATCCCAGATATAGAGATCTACGTATTAATCAAGGGGAGGGGAAGAAGAATCAAGATTTCGATTCAAAAATTTCACATGTCTACATTCCATCGAAAGGTAGGTGGGACGATCATTTTTTTTTTCTTGATATTACATCTGACGAGAGTAGATACCTACATTCACATATGTAATACTTAATACTATATGGGATATTTTATGGTTTTTAGTCTCGGTTAAAAATAATATATATATATACAATAATACTCCTATTAGAATAATAGTAATAACGCCATCTACCCAAGGAAATATAAATCAGTCGGTAGTTAGTGTGGCCTGTTGCCAACTAGGTGGGAAAATAGTAGCCAGCCTCCTCCTAGACCAGAAAGGTAAGTGGGAGAGAAATGAGAAAAGACGGGACCCTGAGGATGGTGGTGCCTGTGGATGGGGAAGGATGGGATAGGATAGGATAGGATCATAGGATCATAGGATCATTAGTGAGCCTATCACTTAGACATCGAACGACGTGTTCCCTGGCTGGAACAGCGGACAGACAAGCCACTCCCCATCAGGATGGTACCGCCTATTTTGAAAGCTTGCAGATTAAGTTAATCTCCATGGTGCAACGGTGGAATCCGTATCGTCCAGGGTGCAGGAAAGTGGCACCGAGCGAAAATTCCTGCGCGTCTGCCAAACTTTACAGGGTCAAGTATCTGGGTATTATATTCAGTACCTATTAATCAACGAGAACTTCCCAGGAGATTTTTCGTAGCAACTAAGGTGTAACAACTAAATAATAGTACATATATATTTTAGGTGGACATTCTCTCAAGGAAGTACCTAGAGATAAAATAAATAAACAACAACAACAACAACAACAACAACAACAAAAAAGGTTCCTCGAGTTATTCGTATTATTATGGCGACGATTGTTATTGTTCTTCTTTTCTTTCCGCGAATCGGCCGTCGCTCTGGCAGCCGGGATGCACCAAGCAGTACTAGACGATACATAGCCCGATTTCTGTAACGATCGAAAATATCCACCTCAGATGTACGATAAACTCGAGGGGCAAGACATTAGTAACAGCAGCCTACTCTCTAGTCGCCGACAAGACAGTGACCAGTCCATCCAGGACCTACCATCCATAGTACCCGGCCCCCCTCCCCCCCAGCAAAAAATAGAAAAGACACGGGAAGGAAGGGCTTGAGCAACGACTGGAACTCACACAAGAGCCGTTGAGATGATGGATCACATTATACATAATTATATATACCTATCTAGGTAGGTTCCTTTCGACCATGATGGATACCACCGCCAACATAGGTTCGTTGTGTTTTAATAGCGATCGGCCCTGCTTGCAATTTCCCCATGATTTTGATGGATATTATTAATTAATAACTACTCTACTAAGATAATTAATTCTTTCATTAGTACGGTAGCTAATAGTAAAAATAATATTATTTTGGGCGTACTCTACCTCCTCCCCTCTTCCTCCCTTTCTCTGACATGAATTATAACCATTTGTATGTACAGTATGTTATTTGTTATTGTTATTGTTATTGTTATCGTTATTTTTATTATTATAATCGTTTATTATTATTTTTCTTATTTCTTTAAAATTACCCCTACGTATGTATGAATGTATGTATCACGTACTATGTGTACTTACTGAGTGGGGAATGGAGATTCATACCTCCTCCTCCTAGCCTACGCCGGAATTTGCGCAGGCCGCCGGAAAGGGTAATGGCCAAAGTCTGACCAGCATGATCATTGCTCAACCTTTGAATGAGCACACATACACACCCACTCATACCCTACCTCCATCCCCACTCTCTCTATTCTTCTTCTTCTTTTTCTTCTCTCATATGCTGTCATACTGGAAGGGGAGAGAGAGAGAGGGGAGGAGAGAGGAGGAAAGGGATAGAAGGGGGGGGGGGGGGGGGGGATAAGATGATGGAGTGTGACAAGAACTAGAAGGGTTAGATTAGGGCTCGAATCGGGAATAGTATGTTAGTAGTAATAATCATCCAACAATAATTTCTATGATAATAGGATTATTATTAAGCTCCCATCAGGCTAGTTGGTTAACTAACTAAGTAATATATGCTTAGAACGATAAACCCATGATCCATGCTCCGATGGTCTCGATGAATGAAGGTGAAACATGCATATGCATACACTGGTCTAGGAATTAGGATAATAACTATTATTTATTTATTTATCACGTCGTTTAAATCTCGCTCAGTTAGAAGCTGAATCAGTTGCGCAAAGCTAAACTTAAACAGTTTTTATCTCTTTTCCGTTTGATGCCATGTCATTGCCTACGTTTTCTTCAAGATTGTATTCCTTTGTGAGATTAATAGTGACGATGTAGAAACAATACTAGTGGGAAAACAGATAACTATATAGATTATTGAACTAATAAAGGGTGTCTCACACTGGAGAAGAATTGAGTTAGATGAAGTGTCGCAACTGAGCCTTAGAAAGGCAACCATCCTTCGATAGAGTTAAATATATTATATATATTCTAATCAAGAGCCTTAGGTAAATGAGGTGGATTACGACGGCAATGGTAATAACAAGAGTCCCTTTGATTGACGCCTGATTATAAGTATGGGCTACCATCCCACGCGATGTTTGGTTTCTATAGGAAATTTCACCCAATTGAAACTGTCCCTTCGCCTGAACGCTTAAAAAGGCGTGGTTAGGTGAGTTTGAAGGTGAAAAAAACGGGAAGAGAAAAAAAAAAAAAAAAAAAGAAAAAGAAAAAGAAGGAGGAAGCCAATGAAGCCGAGAAAGTGGGGAACCATAAAGGGTAATCAGAATAAAAAGGGAGCAAAAATAAAATAAAATAAACAAATACAAAACCCAAAAGCAGGTAAATTCCAAAAGAGCGGACCAACGAAGCAAAAAGATAAGGGAAGGAAACACTTTCCGAAAGACTGGTGATCGTGATGATGACAGTGCCACCCATGTACGGCTATGCCCGAGATCTGAAGCAAGGGAAAGCGGGGAGCGTCGTACTGTACCATGGAACAAATCGCTCAAGGCATGGGGTTAGTACGCCAGATAATAATTACCTATACCTGAACTTCTCTCCTTTTTCTGACCCGGAATTATTCCCATCACCCACTAACAAACTGACTACATCCTGATCCTGAAATTGAAAGGGGACAAATGTGCTGATTTGGGAATGATCCACCCCCCTCCGTGCAGGAGGGGATCTGGCCATGGCTGCAGCCAGGCTCTGAGTGGTTGCGCCGCGTCAGCGAATGGGTGGTCAGATCTCCTCCAGTCGCGATTTTAACGGCGTAACTTTTCTGGGCAACCTGCAAGCGGCGATGGGTGAAAAATGGAATATGTGTGTGTATGACTTAGTGTCTTGCTGATGCGCGATCCGGGCTCTCCCCACTGCGATCGTTTCCAGATCTGGGCCAAGGAGAGACAGCACCCTCTCCCTTTCATGGCATTTGACTCTCAATTTCAGCTCCGTATTTTCTTCCCCTCCCCATTCCCACATTCTTTAAATCAATTTTAACTTTAGTTTTATGTCCCCTAATTTGCTAATTATTTTCTTTCCTTCTGACATCAAAGAAGTATTATCCGAGGATCTTCGCCCTGTCATTCTTATGATAAAGTACATTCCTCGGGAGGAAACCGAGGCTTAATACGTCAGATTCCAGAACCTAAAAAATCACTAGATCGGAAGTTGGTAGAGATTGTATTCCCATCCCTCGTGTGATTGTTGTTTGTCTCAATATGGTTATCGATATCTAGGCACGTAGAAGATGGAAATCCTCTCAAATATCTCTATTGAAGTGCCTCGTTAAGTGAGATTTGTTTTGACTAAATGTTCTATTGTGCATACCTACATGTGAGCCCTGGCCATTCGGAGGTCTTCCTGTTCTGACTATTTGGTGTTATGAAGCACGGGTTTAGCTTGTGCTGATACCAAGTTAGGTAGTGCCGTCGTACCTAGGCATGTAATGCAACAATAGTAGGTTAACATAGGCAGGTCCTTCGTACTTTGTTGTCTGTGAAGGATTCTGCCAAAAAAAAAAAAAAATAGGACTTGGAAATCTGAGGAAGTAAAATGGAATCAGTTTGCATAACTGGTGGACATATGGAGTATAGATCATTGTGCATGGCGATTGAGCCGACTTGCTGGCCTGAACTATTTGGAAAATGACAAGTACTGTCATGGTCATAATCATGTTATAGGGAAGTCATTGGTATACGAGACATTCGGGAAGAGGAGCGATAAATTACATTACATGCTATTTTTTGCTTCATTTTCTTTTTTGTGAGTTTTTTTTTTCTTCTCTTTTGCTTTTTTGGGGGGGGGGTTTTCTTTTGCTTTTCTTTAGCACGCACCCCAACTTCGCCCGCTGACTCGGGCTTGGAAACTTAGTCAACGAAACCAAATCCTCCCGTCCCCTAGTCTCGTTCCCTTTCCTTTCTTTTTCTTCTTTAATTAAAGTCTGTCGGCCGTTCCCCTAATTTGAGTAGCGTGCGATCTATGGATCTCGATACTTCCATCACTGCGCCCGATGATGATAGGGAAGACTTATCATCATCACTAATTATTATTTTGCTCCAACCACCCTAACGCCCCCTCCCCAAAACAAGCCGCCCCGCTCTTTCCTTTCTCTGTTTCGTACAGTATCCTAGTATATACATACACCTCTACACACTTTTGAGGCGTGGCGGTAATAAATTTTCCAAATTGCATTGTTAGTTACCTTTCTCGTATTATAACTCTGGCTTAGCCTGTTACATTCAAATAGTACTAGGGCGGTAATCGTGTTATTCATATGAGCGGATCTCAGATGGAATCTTATAATCTCCTTTAGTATCTTTTTATTTTATTTTGTTTATTATTTGAGACAAAATCTCATACCGAGAGTGTAATAAAGTATCTGGTACTTACCTACAGCGGACGTTCGGTTATTTTATCCGGAATTTTAATAATAAAATAAAAAAAGATTTTTTTTAGAGAAATTCCCAGACAAATATCCAAGGAAAGTAACTTAATACCTAGGTACCCCAAATAAAGAAATGAGAAGTCGCTGTAACGTATCTGGTGTTATTTTTATGTATGTATTATTCCGGAAATTACAAAATAATGAATGTGGAAAATTACGGAAAATGTAGTGTATGATGACATTGTACTGTATTTTATATTATTTTATTTTATTTTATTTTATTTTATTTATTCGTCTTTTTTTTTGGGGCCAGGGACACAGTGCCCCCCCCCTGGTAAGGCTCCATCGCTCCCCACCAAGATATCCGCACATCGCCAATATGATCCCAACTCACTCCACACTTCTTCGAAGATCCGCAGTTCGCAGCCCGTAAAGCTTCTGTAATTCGCCGTAACTTTAAACCGGTCACGACTGCTAGCATGATTCGACGATCTCATCGCAGTAGTCCTGTGTGTCTTTTTTAAATTTCAGGTCTGAGCTCATCTGTCTTGAGCCGACGTAGTTTTACTTGCTCCTGTTTGGATCCTCCCATATCTTTCGTGTGCGGGCCTGGCTGTGGCGGTTTTTGGAATAATAGTCTTGAGGAGGAATTGGTTTGCGAGGTATTGGGTATTATATTATTTTAATATTTTTTTTTTTAAATTAATATTATTCTTGCTATTTTTTTTATTTTATCTTATTTTATTTATTATTATTATTATTTTTTTTTTTAAAAAAAATATCCTGTTACCTTTTTTATTTTACTATTATTTATTTTACTTTACTATTTTATTTTTTGGTAGGAATTATTAGAATTATAATAATAATAAAAATTAACCTTCTACAGCTGCTTCTCTTTCCCTTCCTTCTTATTATCGTCATTTACCTTGGCTTCCCTGCCCACTGAGAACGAGACACCTTTTTTTACTCTTCCTCTCTTCCTCTTCACATTTCTTGCATTCCAAGCAAGAACAAGAGGTCAGATACCTCCTTTCTCCCCGAAATATCCTCGAACCTATTATCATTATTATCATCATTATTATTATCATCATCATCATCATCGTCATCATCATCATCATTATCATCTTTGGTTCTATCAATTCTCACCCACCCCTCCTTTCACCTTTGAGCGACTTTTACTATTCTATTTCATATTCTCTTCGATAACCTTGACTTCGCATCTCCCTAAAGTAATAATTAATTTATTTGTGCCTGAGGCAGGAATTTACCTAAGAGGGTCTTGGAGAGAGAGAAAAAGCCGCCCTTTCCCACGCGACGCATTCATTTACTCCATCCCTTGCGTTCACTGCGCCTCCGCCGCTCTCTTCCCGCCCGCAAACTCAACATCGTCAAATCAACCTTTGAATGAATCTGGTTCAAATTTTGATTACTGACAGTTTCCCTGGGGATTTTGGTGTGCAAGGTTGGTTCCGGGCAGGGTGATTCGAAACGCAGAAAGGGCCCCGTTCCGATCTGATCTGTTCTCTGCACGCTGCGGGTGCGACCCGTACTTTTTTCGATTTCACACCCCAAGGACTAGTCTTTGACAATTGCGGGTAAAATAATCGCGATCGCATCGCCTGCAGATTGCCTGATCTCTGAACGCCACTTTACACACAAGGAGTTCGTTCCAATCATTGTGTTGGCTTTGAGTTGCCGCCCTTCATCGCTTGCTGCCTTTCTCGGTCGACCCAGAGAAGCTCCAAATCTCCTGTCCGACCTGCGTTCGCATCTCGCCCGATATAATCTCTCTCCCCCCACAACCGCCACTCGAGACAACTCTGGTTAAAGAGAAGTGGCACAGGTGATCTTGATCGTTTTTTTAATTCTCTCTTTATTTAATTACCAAGATATCCATACTTGACTAGAAAGAGTTTGGTTGCTATATCTCGAACCGATTTATTATTATTTTCCTTTGGATCTGATTTTCGCTACACCCTCCCGCGTTCACAATTCGCCCGATCAGTTAAACCCAATCTCGTTCTTCGACAAAAGATCTTTCCACACCTTGACCAAATATACAACCCCAAGAGCTGGGAATATATATTATTATCTGCTTGCGCAATGGGGTCACTAGAAGCAGGCCATAGACACAGGTTCGTCCGATCTTGTTAACTTTCTCCCTTCGCATCGGTTGTCGCGCCATGCCTATTACATCGCAAGAAATGCGCTCACACTTTTCTCTCAGGGATCATCTCCCAGCTATAGGTTTCCTAAGTAAAGACGGGGCCGGATACCCTCCAAAGCATCCGTCTGCTGCCCGAGGCTCCGCCACTTCTCCAACACCACTCCTTAGCCCGACCACAATGTACTCGGGACAACCATTACCTTACTCCTACTCAACAACACCAACAAGCGCAGGCCCCGGTTATATCTCCCCCCCAGATTCGCGACGTGCACATGACGACGAGAAAGAGAAATTGCCACCCAGGCAATCGCTCCCATCTATTCATGAGGCCTTAGGAAACGATAATCCGTTACCCTACCCCGGACCACCGACTTCAGCACCTCCCCAACAATCTCATACTGCACCGCCACCCCCTTCCCTCTCTTCTAATATTGTCGGTCGTCCTAGCGGAGAAGGGCCATCGGGGCCGCCCAATCCATTTATTAACGGAGCCTCTGCAGGCTCTTTCCTACGGGACTCTACCCTATCTCATCAGCCTCAGCTGCAAACAGAGGCATCTCGATCGAGCTTAACCTCCCTTAACACACAAGATTCAAGAAACACTTCTCTCCAGTCACTGAATTCAGGCAAATCACCTACACAAAGCGCAAAAACGGGACACACCTCGATTTCAAGTTCACAAGCAGGTTCAGGTTACGAATATAACGCCCCTACGTCTGCGGGAAGTGTTGCTTCACCCAATGCTTACGGTGCCTATTCGCAGCAGCCATACGCGTTCCAGTCTCAGCCTCCGCCTAACGCACCAGCATATCCCTCTTCACCCTACGATTCTCGACCATATGTGGGTTCGCGTATTGATGAAGTGAAGGGAGGAATGCCAGGGCGCCCGCCAATTACAGGGCAGCCTCAAAGTGACTCTGTCAAACGACATTTGGATCCTTATGATGTGGAGGCGTCACTTAACGAGGTATGTAAATGAGATCAAATTTAAGATTTTCCGGTTTTTCTCGTTACTAATTACTAGCAGATTGCCGAAATGAGCAACCGAACCTTGGATTTTTCACGACATTATGCTACCAGAGCCCATCAGACACAGCGTTCTGGACCTGTTTATGGGTCTTTACCATCTCTGCAGGAAGTTGAAGATATGCTTGCGTTTCAACGCCGGAACCAGGAAGCTCTACTACGCATAAGAACCGCAGTTCTAAACCAGGAGCATGCAATAGCCGAACAGATGGCCCAAAGAAAGGCCTACAAGGCTGGTGGAATTCATGACGAGGACCCTATGGCAATGTACCAGGAGGAGTTTAAGGGAAGTGGCGGCTTTGCCGGCCCGGACTCCAAAAAGCGACGCGGAGTAAGTTTCTTTATCCCCACCCCCCTTGCGGTTTTTGTTTTTGTCATCCAATACCCACTTATTCTGTTTTTTTGCCCCTGCTAATTAAAGTGTTCCTGTAGAAAGCTGCCCCTCCAGGTCGTTGCCACAGCTGCAACCGAGCCGAGACCCCAGAATGGCGTCGTGGACCGGATGGCGCCCGGACTCTCTGTAATGCTTGTGGTTTACACTACGCAAAACTCACTCGCAAAATGGGAGCTAACAAAGCAGCGTCACTGGGATCCAACCTCAAACCGAAGTCGGCTCTTGATTCCGCCTCCCCAAATAACCATTAGTTTGCTAGCCCTACTCATTCATGCGGCGTTTGAAACGGCTTTGGGATTAGAAGTGTCCGGCGTTTTGGGTCTTTTCTTCGACTTCAAGAGTATAATTTATGTTTGGCTTGTTCTTTATTTTGGGACACAGATCCTATTTGTTTGTGGGTAAGGCATTCGTTATTGTCAGACGCTTTGGTTATGAAGTTTTCCAAAGCGTGGACTCCAGGTCTTGTCCTCCTTGTCTCTGGAAAATACCCTCTGATGTTGTGGGAAAAGGCATGGATAGATTTCCATTTTCTTGCTGCTGTTATTATTGTAATTGCCGATTCTGTCTTGGATGTATGCAGTGGACCATGTGTTGCTAGCTTTTTTTTTTTTTTTTTTCCTTCCCGCTTTTTTTTGGCTCTGTTTCTTCTATGCTCTTCTGGTTACAATTATACCCAAGTGCCCTTTTTTTTTTCTTCTTTTTTCCTTTACCCTTATCTCCTACACCTTGTGAAATTTCAGGGATGCGCAAAAACAGGTACTACTATACATTATTGTCATGCAATTACGTTTATTATTATGAAATTATTCAATTCTCGGGTCAGATTCTTTGGTGAGATAGGAGTTGCCACAGTATTGAGCATGAGAGAATGAGGAAAAAAAAAAAAAAAAAAAGAAGAAAAAAGTAGAAAAGATCGGATCTGCCATCCGTCTTGCCACAAAAGTTTAGATCTTAAAAAGGTTTATTCTCCTTATGCTTTTGATCCTTGGATCTTGAGGATCAATCAGCTTGGCATGTGTTGGGTGCTCTTGAGATCTTCGTATATTATGATATTGGCCACTAGAGTGGCGGCAATGCCACATGCTTTCTTTCTTTTCTTTTTTTTTTTTTTTTTTCCTTTTAAGGATTTATTTACGGTGGCAATTAACTGGTGGTGGGTTCATGTAGTTATTCATATGTGCATTATTTTAGGCTGTTCAACTTTCAATAATGAACGGGGAGTCCGGTGACAACACCCAACCCATGTAGTGTACCTATGTTATGTGATGCAAGACAGTGGAACATCCTAAACAACTTGGGATGATCGCTATAGCATGTAAACTCAATCTTGGTCTAATAATGGCAATGAATTCCTACTAACTTCATTGGGGCCGGAGGGAGAAATAAGAAGGTGGTGGTTTTGTACTAGAGTACATTTATTGAATGTTTACATACTTGGCTGCTTAGGTAGTAGTAGTAAGGTATAGTAGGTAGCTACAGGTACGTACGGTACTACTGCCGAACTTAATCCTAGATCCGCATGACCATTCAGAGGTTTAAAGGGAGGCGAGAAGGTAAACGCTAGAACCAACCAGAACCGTCCCCACGGATTGAGCAAATCCACCTATCTTTGATGGATTAAAAGATCATTCCCGAATTATCCTGATGGATGGATCCGGACCAGAGTGTCCCAAACCATGGAACTTTTCGCGCGAGTGTGGCATGATGCCGACCGGGTTTAAAAAACCTACGTTAGGTATCTCCCGGCCGGAAAATCTAAAAAAAAATAATAGAGAAAGAGAGAGAGAGAGAGAGAGTGAGAGTGAGAAGGGAGGCAAAAAAAGGAAGTCCATGATTAGGTAGGTATTAGTTATTTCTTTCTTGGCTAATAAATTGATATTAATTAAACTAAATTAAATATATTGCCTTTGCAATTTACTTGGGTCTTATTTTTATTAAAACTAGGAATGGAAAAAAAAAAATCATACTACTACAACCGGTTGAATCTTCCTTGTTTGAATGGTGAACTTAAAGTAGATGAAGTCTTATTCCTACCTAGCTAGGTAGGTAGTTAGTAGTGCCAGTGGGTAAGTAGGTAGGTGGTACGCAGTAGTATTATTTTTATGATATTGGCATTATTGGATGGCAGGAATCGATCGGATCTCATCGCTAACATCTCATCTCATCTCATCTTGCATGAGCTTTTTTGAAATAATAAAAAAAAAAAAAAAAAAAAAAAAAAGAGAGAGACAGAGATTAAGTTATGAACCACACCACCAATTTACCAGCTAGTTACTACTGCAGTACTTGAAAAGGGATTATTATTGTTATTATTATTATAATATTAAGTGCCTCACCGCTGATTCCATTTGTAGAATATCTCTTTCTTGTTCTAGGTAGGTGGTAGTAACGTAGCTAGTATGTACATACATGCCTATAGAGCTGGTATCATATCTAATTTCTTGTTTGGGAAATGAGTTTAGACACCTAGTGACAAGGATTGCTTTGAACAAGAGGAGTATTTGATCGATATGGACGCTACCAACTTATTCCTCTGTAATTTTCTGTTAGGGGTTGGTTGGCTTCGAAAGGCCCCCCAAAGCCGGCTGCTTTTGATCGTGTTCTCCGAGGGGAAGCAACAGGTCACCCCACTCACTACTCCCCGCGGAGATAACTCTGGAACATTTTTCCAGGATTGGTACTAACTACCATCTAGTACCTAGGTGCTAGTTGCTCCGACTGTATTTGCTTTGGCGATAATAATAATAATAATAATAATAATACAAATAAAAATTAATTAATATATCAAGCTGCGCTATTTGTATTATTATTATTGCCAAAGCAAAATACATATATACACACAATTTACTCTATTTATATATAGCTGTAGCAATAATGTTCATAAAATAATAAAAAGTAATAACAAGAAAAACACTAATATTGATCGAGAATAAATGCCACCAATTTTAGTTTAATTAAAATTATCTTCTTTTCTTTTTCTTCAGGTGTTCTGGGTGCCCTTTAAGCCCCGTAATGTAATCCTTCTCCCGGTCGCTATGACCACCACCACACCACATTCAAGATTAAGTTCGAAATTCCTCGATCACCAATTAAAACTAATCTTGCTGGTATTAGTAAGTAGTTACGTAGTCCGTACGTAGGTAAAGTACCTAGCTAGCTGAGGCAGCTTTGGGGCTGTGTCCCACACACCGCTTCCAGAATACATGTGGCAGAATTGGTAGTTGTAAGCTAACCATGGTTTTGAGTGGGCAGTGAAAGTTGAACACCGAAAGCCGACCGACTAATTATCCAATCAACTCGCCAACCAACCTCATTGTCGGGCTATGACATCAAATTTCCCCTCCCCTCCCTCCCACCTGGTCTTATTTTGCCAGAGGAGAAAAGAGAGAGGGAAAAAAAAAAAAAAAAAAAAAAAGGGGGGGGGGGGGCCAAAGCATAAGGGATTAGGGGGATACGGAGGCAAGTCTATGAGGAAAACTATGAGAAACTAAGATATCTATACAGTGCCTTGATGCCTAGGTTAGCTAGCTAGCTACCGACCAAGTAGGCAGGTGGTATGCTGGCTACCTAGGTAATTCGGCCCTCCGGTACTAATTCCCGAGCTACTTAAAGAATTTTTGGTTCTATAACTATTAAATAGGAATTTGTAAGGAGAGGACTTATGAACTTAGTTATCACTACCTACTAACTCACTGACTAGTTGGTTTAGTTATTAGTTGACTGCAGAGTGTAGTTACCTAATCATTAATTGTAACCAACATAACTAACTTATTATGCAGTCAATTGGTTGATTGGGGTTACTATACTAGCTACTTAGGTTACAGGTAACCTACCTAGGGAGGACTGATTTGATAATGCAAGGTCATCTGGTGTAGAGTCAAGTTAGTACTACTCCATACTATTGCAGACTAGGTAGGTATCTATCTATCTATCTACTACTAGTAGTATACCTAGTATGTAACTAGCTAGTACTTTACTTAACCTCTTCGGTGTGGTACTTTGATCCTAATAATACAACTTCGTGTGTATGTATATACATACATGTACCTTTCCCTTTTATCTCCTCTAGCAGGAGAGAAGTACCTAAGTAAGTACCGAAAGGAAACCTACCTAACCTACCTGCTCTACTTAGGAGGTGAGGAGACCCACTCACACACCCACACGCGCGATCGGCTGACCCAGTCTATCGGGCTCATCAAGCGGTGAAGCTCAGCTAAAATCGATATCTATCACCCGTGTGTTTGTAATATACGAAGGAACTAAGATTATATTTTTAGGGTCGTACAAGATGATGACCGGGTTTTTGTGGCGGTTGATGAGAGATCCCCATCAGTTGAACAGGGGTGGTCTTCAGGGAAACGGAAAGTGCTACCTACCTTAGGTAAGGTACCTACCTAGTATAATACCTACCTGAGGTCTCGATTGTGTAATGGGAAAGAAACAATGGGAAGAATGGAATACACAAAGTTAAAATAAAAATAAATAAATAAAAAGGTAAAACAAAAAAGGAGGAGGAAAAGAAAGACTTTGAATTTTGACTTTATCTCTAAGTTCCAAAGGCACTCTACTCCGTAACCTAGAGTATCCTTTTTTTTTTCTCTCGCATTTTAGTTTTCCAATATGGTAAAGATGGGAAGTTTGTTAGATGTGGGTATACAGATCGAGCAATTTTACGAGATGGGGAAACCTTAGGCAGATTGCTAAGCACCTCCTTAGGTAGTTAGAGGTATCTCCCTTTTTTTGAATCTGGACCTTTTTCTTTGTCCCTTTCTTTTCTTTTTTGTTCCTCCTCTGATTCCCCTTCCCCCTTAAGGTCATTTACCCATTCTACTCGGTCACAAGTCGATCAAGCTGAATATGCAAGGATTTATGTCTAGGCAGGTAATTGATGTGGTCATGTATGTTGAACATACATAGGTATGCGCGATCCATACATATACCAAGAAAGGTAGATAGAAAGAGAAAGTTAAAAAGGCAAAAATGTAGAACTGTCAAAGCTCTATCAGAAACCAATTGAAAAAAAATAAAAATGAGCAAATAAAATAATAGGAAAAAAAAAATTAAATAAAATAAATAAAGAAAGTGAGGCGCTCGATGTAGCGTATGACTTTGTGTGGGTGTTGTCATGCCATTTCCTTGCGATGTATTCCATCTGGTCAACTTCCCTCCCTCCCTGCAGTGCAACACAACCCACCGGTACAGGCTATCTAGTCAAAAATACTTAATCGGGAATGCCGAAAACCCTGTTCGCTGATTGTACCTGGATCGACAACAATAGCTGGAACTCGAGATCGAGGTTTTGAGTATATTACATACCCAATAGGAATTTTATCTAGGTTGGTGGGGGGAGAGAGAGAGAAAGAGATAGGAAGAGGAAGTGATGGGACTTTAGAATGATGAGTATTAGATAGTCGGGGCTCGATCGACTGGCAGGAGCAGGCAAACAAGCAAGCATGAAATGAAATGCTTGCTGCCATTTTAGGAAATCTGGATAGGTTGCCCGAGGTATACTACCTACCTATCCATTTGACCGGGCTCACTTACTGCCTGCCTAAGTAAAGCAAAGGTACTACTGTATTTACTCCGTAATCCCATACTCTTCGAAGTTTACCTTGTATTCTTGGTTAATACATGACTTACTTTGAGCAAAGTGTGAGAGTGGATTAAGGCGTCCTGTATTTGGGTAATTACGGGTTTGACTAGGATCCCCCTGCTTTCTACGATCCTTCTAAATACAGGGATAACTGGAATTTTTCTTTTCCTTTCTTTTTCTTTTTCCTTTTTTATTTCTGTTTTTGGTTCTTCCTTTCCGTATTGACAGCTGTCAGGGAATAAAGAAGCATGGCTTATTGTCTTTAATATGTTGCTTGTTTTTTTTTTTTTTTTTTTTTTTGATATACATGATAAACATTCCCTCTCCCTCAGGCTCATTTCATCCCCTTCTCCTTGCTTTGCAATAGAAGAGAGTGTCATTTTATGCAATTTGATTGCTCTGATAAATGAGACAATTGACTGCATCTTGATTAGCTACAGATGCTGTGAAACGTGAGGCTGACAGCAGTCACAAAACACCATCACATTCCTAACTCCCTGCCCAGTTTTTCAGGCATCCTTTGTTCATACATCAGATTCAAGGGCCCACACAATCGTCTGCCATTGTTACACGGCAGCAATAATTGTTGCTAGGAGGCTTGAAATTCGAAGCCGAGAAGGAAAAAGACACATACACACAGAGAGAGACAAAGAGGTAGAGAGAGAGAGAGAGAGAGAGAGAGAGGGAGGGAGAGAGAACATGTACCCAAATACTATGTATATACAGTTCACCCTCTCCAAGACTCAAATTGATTTAAAAGAACGAGTTGCCTGCGTAGTTAACTCTGTGACATTCTCCATGTATGATGTAAGTACGTACATACCTTACGCATGTACAGTACAGATATACATACGCCCGTCAGTGCATACACGGGTCATCTCAGAGAAGAAGAAAAGACATACTAAAAAGAAGGGAGATAAAGAGAGAGAGAGAGATAGAAGGAGAGAGCTATTTCATGGCCAATTTTACTTCCTCTTCCGCCGTCGATCAATCTCGGGTTGTAGGTAGCTTAGTATTGGGGGGGAGGGGGGGGGCATGTTGGGGACGGTGTATGGAGGAATTGTATTTTCCCTTTCCCCCGTCACAACTTTTGAGTTTTCATCGGTGTAAGCACTATGTATAGTAGCTGCGTTTTTCAGTACAGATCTAGCTCGGCTTTGAGAGAGCGAGGGTGGGGGGGAGGATGATCAAGCCAAGTGTGAAAGTATATCTTTGGACTATTGAACGGGATTGAGTCTAAGTTGATTGTGGTGGCTGAGATTATTCCGTCAGCCTATGGAGCCGCGATAATCGGGATCCAGCCAGTATCTACCTACCTAAACCTAAAGTGCCTTTATCCTGAATCGGAATGGTGTTACTTACCCCTGAGATCCGTGGTGGGAGGAGACATGAACACGAGGGGAGGAGGTGTAAGGATGGAAGGGGGAGGAGGAAGATGGGAGCTGAATGAAAGCCTTGTCAGCCATGCACAGATGCCTGGTCAACAACCCAGCCTGTTCTTTTTGAGGGGCGAAAAAAAGGAAGAAGAATAGAAAATAATAAACAAAAAAAAGAAATGCAGGCAGCCGTCGGAGTTTTCTTTTCTTTTCTTTCTTTTTCCTTGCCTTCTTCGACCTTTTTTCTTTTCTTTTTCTTTTTTTTTTGCATCTCCCAAAAGAACCAACTAGGTATTACTGTTATTTAATAATGATATTATTATTTACACTGACCTTGGTACGGAGTAATACCGTAATTCAACAAAGAGGAATCAGAAATTTGTAAATAGTTGTATAGTGGATATGGATCTTGAATCCTGATCCTTCCATGGTTTGTTACTTATCTCGGTAACTAACAACCTTGAGCATGGGTGCTTAAATTACTGGAGGCTCTCGAAGTAAGCAAGTACATCATTCTTGCGTTAGTGCTGTAACCTAGCATGACTCGATGATCTCCAATGCATAATGGAAACTTCCTGTGTTTCAAAGTTGCCGGGATGGTGCCATTCGAGTCCCAGGACGGAACTGGCCAGCTGAAGTAAGCGAAAGAGAAGAAGAATTTTCAGGCAAACAGACTGCGTGATGCATCCATGCATGCTTCTCGTCAGCACACTGGTGTGGAACTCAGCATCCATGACTACTAGGGCGCTACCTACCGACGAAGGTTACTCGTTTTGGAATGTAAGGATGGTCAAGTGATTGCCTACGTCGAAAAGTCAGAAGGAGCTCTCAGCTAACTCAGTAACAGAGATATTGACAGGACCTTTCACTAGGCGAGCAGTGACTGAGCTGGAAGGATTTATTTTTTTTCTAGAAGGGCCTAAAGAGTTTATTGGCGTACGTCGACCCTGAACAATAGTCTTTCTAGCCTTTCTCTTAGCTACCACGACATATTTATTGATAATACAAGACGGGTATCTAAATTAAGGTACTAGGTACTTAGGTAGGCTCTCTCCTTGCAGCCCTTACATTACAACCTCCTCCATTGGATGGGATCTCTATTTCCCTCCATTTATTAACTATATTGAATATTGGCGAGCTGAGCCTTAGGGTTACACTACAGAGAGCTGTCGTTGACATTATCAATCCCTTTTAAAATAGAATCAACTGACTAAACTGGAACGATTCTAGAAATTTTGAAGATGGCCGTATTAGGAAATTGTGACTTGGTTTTTTAGTGGTGTGTCTCATATCAGACTATCGACAGGCCAGATTTAACCTACAAAGCTAGACAAGAAATTAGAACCTCATGTCTAAATGACGATATAATATATATATATATATATGTTGTAAACAATGATGTAGTAGAGGCATACACCCTTGCACCTTTTGTTCCAAAGACCCATGATGAATGAGAAAGGAAGGGGCCCAAAGCCTCCATACCATCGAATGGTTTGTCTGCATCAAGTTAGGTGATTACTCCAATTTTACCCCTCAAAAAAGCCTTTGTTGGGATGAGCGCAGCCCTGAGTTAACGATCGGGGCCGACATATCCGTGATCTACAAGCCAAGTCTGAGCTGAGCCTACAGCGTGAGACTGCTCGTCTGGAGAGTGCTAAACAGGAAGGAGGATCGCTCGTAGAATTTTATTTATGCTTGGCACCTTAGTACTCATCGCTGATTGAATAGCCGGAATTCCAATTCCAAAGTCTAGTAGGATGAGCTGAGAGTCTGAGACTGATCTTACTGCCACCAAAATATCGCTCAATCTGTCCATCTGCACACCACCTACCAATCCTCTGGGTCCTCCACCGCCGCACTCCTGGGCACGGTACCCATTTCCATCATTGGATAACAAAACGAAGGAATTAGCGCTGTTGATTATCGAGTCTAACGTTACACATGGATAAGATAGGCTATTGCATGGGGCTCCTTTATGGGATGGGGGAAAGAACCTTGGGTTCATGAGATCCCGATAAAGTGGGCTTCTAGAGAGAGGTGTCCGCAATCCTCTCCACAATGGTTCGTTCCTAGTTCATGTTTAACTTTTTTACCGGAAAAAAGAACACAGAAAAATTTAGATCCGAATAAGAGAAGAAAACCCAGGATTATTACTCCATCACTGAAGAAGAAAAAAATGAATTTGGAATAACAAGAATTTGGAATTATTTTCCTCAACCAGGCAAGAGAATCCACCATGCGTGCATACATCTACACAGTAGTAGGTTGCGCGATGAATCTGACCCACCAGCGCTAGGAACTGATTAGTGTGAACTAGAGATCGCCAATCGAGATCGATCTGTTCTTGATTTTGTTCCCCCCCTTTCCCATCTTGCTTTCTTTGTGAATACTTGGGATGGAGTCCCACTCAAATGTATTATTGGTTTTGTATGGGACATATATTTCAGTAAAGTCAACCCGGACGGGTTGGAAAGATATTCCTTGAAGGCTGTAACAAGAATTGGTATTATGATGAGGGTAGGTAAGAATCATAGGAATCTACCTCTGTGTCGCTGCCTATGCAATAATTTATCACTTCTATTCTCGTGGGTGAGCTTCGATGACAGCTGTCATCATTGGTAGGGCTTTCTTCCACGAGAACCCCTGATTACATCTTCTTCTTTTTTTTTTTTTTTTTTTTTTTTTACGTCCAAGGCAACAAAGTAGGCAGCCGTTATGTTGTTGGTAATACCATTAGTGGCATCTAATGACCAAAGTACCCTAAACATGTGGAGTATCGAATAAAGTATGATACAAACAACAAGGGGTCTAGAGTAAGTAAAATAAAAGCACAAAAAGTTAATATAATACAACCCCTTCTTCAAAAACTCTCTTCGTATGACTGAATATGTATCAGTACAGTACAACTCCGTAAAGGACATAGCTTGGTTACTGGTTGGAATTTGGTGTCCACTCTAATCGACGATGAAGAGAGCCAAGACCCGAAGATCGATCGGGTCAGCCCATGTGGTACTAGGTAGTTATTGTCCGGCTTCCAATTATACCGACGATTCTTTGCGGTGGAAATTACCAAGGTAATAATAAGAATAAAGTAAAATACAAAATACACTGTTACATGGTTTTGAAATGAAGTTTTTATTTAGTTAGATACATAACCACAACTTTCTTTCTTGCTCCTTCTCTCCTTGTTATAGTATACCTTTTTTCTTTCCTTTACTTATTGCTGCCTGCTTAAATGTCAGCAACCCCTCTACCACATCATTTCCAGAAGAGGAGGCATGATCATGATGGGTCATTTAGAGAGGGTTGGGAAAATTTCCTGTTTTTATTTTTATTTTTTCTTCTATCTGGGGTAAATATGAGATATTAAAGATTGAGGTTAGATATTATTACGTACATATGACCTATCTATTCTTCTTACAGGGAAAGAGGATGAGAAAGAAGAAGAAGAAGAAAAAGAAGAAAAAGAACAGGGATTCCCCCTCCCCTTCACACTTGATCTTATTTATTTTATTCTAGCAATAGTTAATTGCTAAATATTTTTTTTTTCTCTCTGCTTTCAAAAGCTAGACTTGGAGCCAAGTTTAGATGGTGATAGCTGGACAATGGAGTTGAGAGGTTATCTGCAATTTTTTTTTTTTTAAAAAAAAAAAGAAAAAAAGAAAAAGGCAACCATCTCTGTTGCTTTGGAAACTTCTTGCTGGTGCCTTTAATAGCTATATTATTTAATAATTGAGGATATGTTTCCTTCACTCTCTATGAAAGCGATGGCATTTGCTGGAACCACTCGGTGATAAGATTCATCATTCACTGCTTATCGCAATCATGTGTCATCACGTGCGGGGAAAGCTCCCCTCCATCAAGTTACCTCTTTCCAATAAGGTCAAGGTGGCACTTTAACCAGGTCTATTACCTTATTTCTCAAAAAGTACGCCATTTTATAGATTAAATGTGTCTATGCCAGAAATCCTAAGTAGATCGAGGTATCTTGAGTTTCTCCTCTACTCTTGCCGCTTGAGACAATGAGATATTGTCATCAGTAAGAAACGACTTCCACCTCCCCTAAATCAGTTTGAAAGGAAGTACTAGTCCACAACACAATGGCACACATATCCATCTCAGAGATACCAACTCTATCCTTGCTATACAAGGTCAAGCGCCTGATCCCAACTGCCAAAACATCGGCGTCACCATCAAAGACATGCAATGATATCATTTCGCTGATTCGTCATGATATTACAAAGCTGAAAAATGTTGACTGTATCGTTAATGCAGCCAATGATTCTCTCCTCGGAGGAGGTGGGGTTGATGGGGCGATTCATCGCGCTGCCGGCCGCAGTCTGCTCGAAGAATGTAGCTCTCTAGGCGGCTGCGAGACTGGCGACGCCAAGATAACTTCTGCTTACAACCTTCCCTACAAACGAGTCATACATGCTGTTGGCCCCATATATTTCTATGAGAATCGAAAAGATGAAAACCGACCCGAATATCTACTGCGGAGCTGCTACCGTCGAAGCTTTGAGTTAGCCATTGAGAATGGTATGAAGAGCATTGCTTTCCCTGCCATCAGCACTGGCGTGTATGGATATCCGAGTCACAAAGCGGCTATGGCTGTCCTTGATGAAACTCGCGCATTTTTGGAGGGTGAAGGCAATGCAGGGAAGCTAGACCGAATCGTTTTCTGCAATTTTGAAGCTAAGGACGAGGAAGCATATGAACAGTTCATCCCGTAAGTCTTATAACCATGCTTCTTGGAGGACAAACCAGAATCATAAGCTGAGTCGCAACTAGATTTTACTTCCCCCCTGTTGAACAGGATATCCCCCATCCCCACAACCCATCAAATGAAGCCTCCCCGATGGGAAACCGGCCCGCTGAAAAGGCAGCTTCTCCCTCTCCTGAGATTCTTGCTTCCATACTTCCCGACCCCCCAACTGCTGAACCTTCCTTAGATGGAGAGCCAGACAGTAAGAAGCAAAAAATTCAAACAGGTGACGAGGAGCGGGGTGTGGAGCTTAATATCGAGCACACCATTGGGTCCGTGTCAGATGATAAAAGCGAGGATGATTGGGAGGAAGTAGATAGATCCGAGGGCGCTCGAACGGAGAAGCTAGAGGATGATCCGGTTGAGATTGATCGACCGCCATCTGTTACAGATGTGCAAAGTGTTCAATCTAGCGGCATTATTGACATGGTTTATTCCCACTCAACAGACGGTTTTTTGGAAAAGGATTAAGACTTTGAGAATAGCGAAACGCTCACAACCCCGTCCCCGTTGACAAAACACATACATACATAAACATAAACTCACAAAAAAAAAAAAACCTACAGCACAATTCGACTCAGTGGTATTGGGGTTTCTTCTTAATTAGTCATGTCGAGCACTCATTTATCATTTTTGTTCCACTTAGTGTCCTCAGCGAGAGAAACCAAACCGGTCTGTTGATAGCGAAGCTCTTCTGTATTTATTTTAATCCTTAAAAATCCCTTTAATGACATCCAAAGATCTTTTTTCCATACAAGTGAGATAAGACAAGAAGTAGTCAACCATACCAACAAACTTGAGGCCGCCTGATACCCTTCCAAAATGGGTAGTGATGGTGCAAACTAAACAAACAAGCTCCGCTGATAGCGCTCAACTCCAAGAACCTCCAATTGCAACCAATAACGAGCACCAAGAACCAGTCAATTGAAAAGCATCGGATCTCTAATTGACCCATACTTATAGAACTGATGATATCGTCTCCCCTTACATTACATATTTCTCTGAACAGACCTTATGGATCATCCAACCCAATAACTAACCAATATAGAATTCTTTAATATCATTACTTTTCTTTTCTTTTTCTTTTTTTTTTTTTTTGGACTCTCTCAATCAACTTCCAAGGCACAATGTCAAGAAACCAACAATCCTCGTCAACAACCCAAGGGACCTCAAAATTCCGAGTTCTTTCCCCTGAACTAGCCAAGGCCCGATCCTGGTCTACACCTACATCATCAGCGACACCTACCACTGAACCAAACCGACATCCAACCACCACCTCCTCCTCCTCCTCCTCCTCCTCCTCCCCCTCCTCCTCACCACAACCAAACAACCAACAACAACCACATCGACCATCTTCCTCCTCCCCCTCCTTCTTCTCCTACCTTCGCAGTCGCTACGCAGCTCTTCCCCTCCCAGCTCGCAGAACCGTCCGCTTCCTTCGTGTCCTTGCACCCATTATCCCCATTGGTCTCTTTTTCTCAGAACATGTTCTCCAGGTGATGTGGGTGCGCGGTCCCTCTATGGCCCCATTCCTGAATGAAGATTATGAACAAATGCACACCAAAAGTGATATGGTTTTGGTGAATATGTGGCCGTGGGGAGGGGCAGTGTCGTGGCCCTGGGAACGGAAGAGGAGGTTAGAGCGTGGGATGCTTGTTACGTTTCGGTATGTGTGATTCTTGTCCTTTTTTTTTTCTCATTTCCTCCTCTTGCCTCTTAGAAGGGAAGAGGGAGAGAAAGAGAGGGGTGTGTGTTAACTTGACTTATTTCGTGGTCTACGCGCTAACTTGGATTGCCTTGCGTTGGGGGCAAAAAAAAAAAAAGATCACCAGCGAATCCACGACATATTGCTATAAAACGTGTGATTGGTCTACCTGGAGATCGGATTACAACGAGAGAACCTTGTATGAAGGCTTCACAAATCGTTCCTTTCAATCACGTCTGGCTAGAGGGTGATGCTAAGGATCCGAGGAAGTCGCTTGACAGTAATACCTACGGACCTGTGAGCATAAGTCTTATCACAGGGAAGGTAGTTGCTGTGCTATGGCCGCAGCTGAGGGTCCTAGATTGGTCCGAGTGGGAAAAGGGAGTTGTAGAAGGAGACGTGGAGCATAGGTTTGGTGATAACTATCGCCAGGAGGTACGGGATCGAGTAGTGAAAGAGGCTGTGAAACTAGAACGTCCGTCTTTGGAATAGTCGGGATAATACCGGCGGGCGGTTATTTATAATGTATTTGTATCTTGTACATATTATGGCTATATCATATGACTATAGAAAAGATCCAAAGTAGATTAATGAAGCTTTCTGCACGATCCAAACCCATGCCACCTTAATCCCCCACGACAATTGTGGGGGGAGGGGGTTTAATCTAGTATACATGACCTGTGGCACTCCTGCTTCCAGTTTAGCCGATACTGGTCCCACCAAAGCCCTGAGCAGGATCAGTTACTGAATTCTATCTTTTTTCCCCAAGTCAAACATCTGACAGTTCAATTCATGTCGTTAGAACTCCTAATCTCCAGATGTGTCGCAATAAAATGATAATCCATGATCAAAGTAATTTAGAGAGAATATCTGCATCCTCTATTGAGTATACTTTCTCCAACATTCCAACCTTTAGACATGCTAAAAGAGTCTCTTTATCCAATTGCTCTCCACCTGCTTGGTAGATTCTTAAAATCTCCGAGTTCAGCAACTTTACTTGATGTACCATCGTATTAATGGCTTGTGTGGCATGCTCTTCCAGACAAATTTTCTCCAGCATCTGCTGCCTCCTCTTTGACCTCATACAGGTGCTTCAGCCAGAATAATCCATCTCTGCGATGTGAATCCAAGTGGTGACCTTCAACCCCAGGAACTACCCTTGTCCGTAGCCAGGAATGAGAGGTCTCCCCACGGTGTTCTATCTCGGGTCCTTGCGAGATCCTGACTGTACAGCCCCTGTGGTAGTTGGGATAGCAGGACTCATCCCTGGATGCGGAGGATAGCCAGGACCAGCTGGAAGAATTCACCTGGAATATTTTTTAAATTAGCCGGACGCAGTTAACCGGAGATCTTCTGGTTTGCCTTCCTGAAGTTGGTCAATTTCAGAAGCAATGCTCAATACCCAGCGGTCTTTTTCTACCCGGCTACGAGCTTTAAACACTATGGTCCGTCCATGAACTCCTAGCTTAGGAACCTGTTTCAAAGTTTGCCTTGTTTGACCCTTCTCCCCAAGCTCCCGAGCTCGGAAGAGATTCTTCCGAAGAGGCTGCCATACCACGAACGTGATTGCAGTGTCTTCATCAGTGCTAGTATAAAGATTCGAGGAGAGATAGACGCGGGGCAAGGTGCGGTGGCCAGGGTGGTTGCTATCGAAAGTTTGATTAGAGTATAGCAAGTCAGACTCCGTCAGAAGCCCCGAATAGATGTAACAGTCATCAAGATCTATTGTTGATTCGAGGCGGTGGTGTATATGAGGCGTCGCGGTACCGTTCTGCTTTCTCAAGGAGTCTTCATAGATCAAGAGTTTTCTAGATGTGAGGACAACGTAACATAGTTTAAATGTCGCATGACGACGCGGCTTCTTGTAAAGCTTTCCAGACATCTATGCATCATCAAATTAGCACTCGATATATACTGCTCTCGACGCATGCGGGCTTACCTTGATTGGCCGACAGCCAGAAAGAGAGCACATATTGTGTAAATAAGGTGATGCCTCTGCTTTTGTGACCTCCCACTTTTTCGCGAACTGCCCAATAAAAGACTCTAATTCTTCATCAATACCTAAAAGTTCTAAGTTCCGTTGCCGGATAGCCTTAAGCTCGGCCGTATCAGCTGCCGTTCTTGCTTTCCAATACTTCACGAGAGAATCGAGCCTTTTAATCCATTCGTCCCGAGTTATTTTGTTAAAGGCCCGAAAGCGGGCAACAAGACCATTTTCCAATACAATCTCAAAGGCTTCGTCACCATCAAATTGCTGTGTCGGCAACTCGTTATCTCTGGTGGTAGGATTGTCTGTCTCAGATCGGGGGGGATCAGTCCCTTGGGTCTGTCCAGCATCCCGGTCGGTTGAGTGGCCATCGTGAATAGGGCGCACCTCCTGTATTTTACACATATTAATGAATCCCTCAGAGTGACTGAGGTTGTGAATATTCCTTTGCAATTGCGCATATGCCTCCTGATCATGGTGCTTGGTGTGGTCATCATTTCCACTAGAAAGCCATGATATTTGCCCGTTTTGGATTGGGAACGGGTCAACATCGTAAGAAAGCGGCATTTCATTGAGAATTTCTTGTGTTGAAGGAATACCAGACTCCCTGTAGCACAGCCTTGGGGGGGAGGGTGGAAGAGCCTTGGATGGTTTACAAAAGAATAGATAGTGGTCCTGGCAGAAAAAATAGAGGCGCTTGAAGAACATTCTGTTCATGCGTTGATGTACACCTTTCTGGGACGTGAGACGAACTAAGAAGCCTTCTACCGGCTTGGGTTCGTCTTCTCTCTGGTCGCTGGAATGGACGAATGTATTGTAGTGCTGCCTCGGTCGTAGCTCGAGCTCATGAGTTCCTTGCATAGCGAGAGAACCGTACATTTTTTCTTCGTTGAGGCCAAATACCCACTCAAGTCTATCATAGCGTTTCCATGCAAGACCCATGTTTTCGGAGTTTGACCATTCGTTTAGCACATCAACCCATTCTGAGTGGTTTCCAAGAATTTCCATACAGCCTCTTATGATAGATGCACATGCGTATCGTTCTACTGCCGCAGATTGAGGAAGAGCCTCTTCCCCTTGATGTTTCGAGTTATGCTCGGCACCAAGCTGACCAAATGGATTGCGAAACATTATAGATACACCAAGGTCAGGGACATTGATCAGCAGAGAAGAGGGCCTTCGCCACCCTAGGGCGTGAGTTATAAACGTATACCACTCAACGGAATGGGCCGTGGATTTTGGTCTCAATATGTAGATTTTTGTTCCCTCCCTGCAGCGATTCCATAGGACGATTGTTTTATCAAGAGCTGAATAGATGTTTACCTTGGCTCTCGATTTGCCAAGTGGTATTTCGTATTCAGGAGAGACTTTGCCGTTGGACTTTTGTATCTCCGGAATGACACGCGTCTTGTACATCTCAAGGGTAAATGAAGCATCCTTATCCAGAGTTGACCGGCAAACCACTAGAAACTCTCTCCAACTATCCTGCACGCGGCTTTCCATTCGCAAACTATCGAATTCAGAGTAGTCTTCGGGGAGATTCTCCTGCATCGTCTCCTCAACTCTCACAAGCATTCTCTCCGCTTTTATAACCTCACCTTCTTGTACTTTGCGCCGCCGAAGGAATTCGGGAAGCAGGCTTTGGGTCTTTGATATTCGGGATAGAAGTCGCTGCTGTCGGTCTAGCAGGTTATCGTCCAGGCTATACCGAGTAGCAATCTTTGAAAAAGTGGACATAGGGTCCCGCCATATGTGCGGCTCATTGGGTGATATCTCTGGCTCATTGTTTTCTTCTCGTTGGGGTTCCTGTTGCTCTAAGGCCGTTGACATCGCTCGGCGTCGTTTTGCTTTACTCTTCGCTTGCGATCCTGACCTTAGTAATGGAGTCGTTGAGCCAGTGTCACTATCAGGTGCTGTTGGGGACGATTGACCTGTATTACCTCGACTAGGCGAACCAAGAGATTGCCCATGGTGCCCTGCTGGAGATTTTGCTTGAATGGCTCCAGCATTCCGTCCGATAGGCGAAACAAGGCCAGTGTTAGCAGAAGTTGGGGACCATTCCCTCGCTGTGAAGTAGGAGGAAGTCGCATCGTGGCCCACGCTAATCGGGGCTCCATCATGGTCATCTTCGTTTGAAGTGGAAGCATTCCCATCGGATATGAGTGGTGTAGAGACTGCCTGTTCCTCATTAAGAGGATAAGGTAAAGTCCTCAGGCTGCGGTCTGATTGGGCAACTTCACTGTCACTGGTGTCACTTTCTTGTTCTCCGACTCTTTCATTATCATCCGGAGCATCAAGGAGGGTATTATGAGAGGATTGCGCCACATCCGGCACAACGGTGGCTTCCTCTGCTGAAAAAGTAACAGATCTCGATTTGTAATTGCTAAACTTTAGGCGCTTCTTGTACCAGGATTTTCGGTGGTTCTGTAGCCAGCCTTTAGGTATTGGTCCGATAAAATATCGCCTATTTGTCATGTGTACATGGTTGGCAGAGGAGTGGCGCTTTTACGTTGTTTTCAAGTCAGCGGCCGTAGGTTAGTTTTCCGGTGAAAGTTAAGATCATACCAATTTATCGAGCGTATAGGAGCCTGGTTCCAGCCCATGGTCTCGATGCTCATGAAATACTGTGCGTGGGTCAATATCCATTGTTGCTGCGCCGACATGCTGGTTTGTAGTGCTCATGGAACTTCGCTGGGAATCTCAGGGTTGGGGGGAACGCAAGCTATGACGGCAACAAGATGTAGTAGCACCATTAAAAAGTAGCTTGATTCCTGGTGGGCGGAGGATTATTAAGAAAGAGAAAAGATCGACAACAGACCATCCTGCATTCCAAGCCGCTTGGGGACGCTTAATACTCAATCAAGCTCAGCTTTTGAGTGCATCAGGCCAAGTAAGTTGGCTGCCTTGAGCACCTAATGACGTCGGTCCAGCCCGTGACCGCAAGCGTGTTTGCACTGTTTGTGGTGCTAGGACCCGCTTATTGGCTTAACGCTTGCGTGTCCTGCTTCCGGCGGTGTAGCTGTTGTTGATAGTAAGGTGTTTTGTTGATGGATTTCCCCTCCTGAATCAGTCGATATTCTTCCTTCCTCACAACCCATTCCTCTCAAAAACACCAATTCCCAATACCCTTCAGACCTACAGAATGGCTGCTATTCCTCCAGGTGGTACTTGGTTTGACACTCTCAAGAGGTCGTTTGCCGATGTTCCCATTGGTGCTGACAATGGCATCCCCACCACTGAATTCCTCGAGGCCGCTGAATCCCTCACTACTCTCTTCGGTAAGTTAAGGCTGTGTCGAAATTCAATGTAAACCAAAATAAACAATACCAGCTTAATATTTCTAACCTTACACTGTCGTCCATAGACCTCCTAGGCTCTTCTGCATTTGGTGTCGTGAAGAGTGATCTGAATGGCAACATTAAGGTCTAGACCACCATACCCCGCACCTAACTCTCAACCATCTAATTCTGGTACAGAAAGTCAGAGAGAGGCAGCTGGCTGCCCCTGGCGAATCCGAAACACTTCAGTCTCTTGTCCTGAATGAACTAAAGACGAAGAAGCACACTGCTACCGAGGGCTTGCTCTGGCTCGTTAGGTTCGTCTTTATCAAATCATCCGCGTTCTTGTATTTTGAAATCATCCTAACTTTCATGCTTAAAATAGGGCTCTTGACTTCACTGCCCAGTCCCTCCGTCACAATATTGATAACGCCTCCTCCGAACTTGCTAGCTCCTTCCGTGAGGCCTATGGCAACACACTTAAACCACACCACTCCTTCGTTATCAAGCCCATCTTTTCTGCTGCGATGTCTGCCACCCCTTACAGAAAAGACTTCTATCTCAAGCTGGGTGAAGATGCCTCCAAGGTTCAGTCTGCTCTGGTCCGCGAGGTTGAGGCTCTTGAACAGAGGGTTGACATCCTGAAGAAGTTCCAGGCTACAAAGGAAGCTAAATGGTAATTCTTCAATATATACTACAACAGGCAATAGAGAAAACACCATTCTTTCCTCATTATGGAACCTCAATGCATATTACTTCTAGGCCATTGCTTGTCAAACATGTATATATGCTTTCTGCTGGACCTTTTTTTTTTTTTTGGAATAGCTGTACTGGCCCACCCCTGAAAGCGCAATTATATATGTGCTGGAACATAAATACACCTAATAATATTGAGCGATAAGATACAATGCGACTGTAAATTTATAATTATTGTGCAATTTGTTCTTCGACTTGCACGCACGGTTCACTCGGGGCAACTTCTCGACACAGAATAGTGGTGTGAAACATAATACAAGATGGCAGCTTGCCGCTGTGACTAAAAGGCGAAAAGATGGCTATCTAGGTACCTATCAAGTCAGTAATGGTCGTTTTCAATTACAGTTTCATAGGTTCTCACATTCTAGTTGAGACCTTGAAATAGCATGAAACGACACACTAATTTTCGTCATCAAAAGCACCCCCTGGTTAAGTGGAGATCAATTGTTCCGGCGTGGACAGTGTTGTTTTGGGGCTAAAAACTAATAGTCTAGGACAGAGGATACTAACTAACTACACAGAGAGTATATAGTTAGTTGCTTGGGAAGGAATTGGTTAATTTGTATCGATAATAATATTGTTATTATTATTATTATTATTATTATTATTGTTATCATCATACTCCATAGCTAACTACTCCGCACTGCCCGCAGTCTTTGACTATTGAGTCATTATCGAGAAAGTTTAAGTTTACCTAACTATCAAGTTTAATTAGCCTAACCAATATCACGGCAGATAATTCTACGTAAGTAGGTCCCATATTCCAGAACCCCGTCATCCCTAGGGCAAAAAAAAAGGACCATGTGGCCACATTGTGTACTAGGCGGGGATGATGATAAGAATTAGGGGCTAGCTACTCATATTATCCTCCGAGTATGGTTTAAGAAATCTAAGGAAGCTGATCCTTACAATCTGACACTTCCAGAATATTTCTCTCACGGAAAAAAAATCTTCCCCATAATTCATTAATCAATATGAATTCAAAGTAAGCCCTACTCAACTAGTTAGTAGTTCCTTTGCACCGGAGGAAATCGATTTTCACTGAGCTTTAGTGGGCTCCGAGCTGATCGAAATGAACTAACCACACTCGATATTATTAATAGGAAGCTGTTAGTTAGTATTTAGTAGTTACCTGCCGATCAAAAGGTCGACTGGCCCATTTTGTATCTGCTTTTCGTAAGGAACCCATATCTGATCGACATTGTGGGCTACAAAGCATGGATCCACGATGAGGCAATAATAATACGTAGTCTATCGCCTCCCTATACAACATCAGATGATATTTTCCAGTGATAATAATATTGCTTATAACTAGTAGCCTCATGGCTTCCGGGCCCGGCTTCTAGTTACCTATTATTATTATTATTATTCATAGCCAAGAAAAAAATTGTGCAGCAACCGTTGTTCTTGATTTTGTGGTTCAGGGTTAGTTATCTTGGCACGGGTCTTGGAACGTGGGAGTCCTTCAAAAGTCAAAGTAATGATTACTCGAGTATACTCGCACTAGCCATGGGATTATTGCAACAAGACAATGCAACTATGGTTCAAGAGAGACTAGTGTCTTTGAAGTGGCATGGATCAGCATTCAGCAGTAATAATAATGAGAGAGATGAACAGATGGCAGAGGAGAAGGGGGCAAAGCGGAAGGACGCAATAATTTTCTCCTGTCATCATGTTGAGCCACCAACTAACTACTTAGAGCAAAAAATATTAAAAATTCTTCAGCATAGGAAAAACGTTCCACTAAGGATCCCTTGAAAGCAGTAATTTCCCAAGAAGTCATAATCATCATGTTTTCTTGCTTTTGGCTCCCCTGCTACTACAAACTAGGTAGTTGGTTACTGACTGCGTCTCATGATTTATGAACAACCACGGAGGTCTCCGCAACTAATGCGTGGGCCACGCGGTACAGAAGAACAAACTAGATCCTCAAGATCCCCGATCACCGAGAATAGTCGCGTTGCCCCTCGGCTGTTTATCCATACCGGACTGGCGCGACGGATTTGCCTCCCACTTTGGCTATCCAAATCCGATTCTTTGCTCTATCTCATTACCGATGAACCATATTCCCGTGTCATGGCAGAAGGGAAGAATAATAACGATAACAATAACAAAAACAACAATAATAATAATGTAGTTATACATAGCAGCTATTATCCACATTGGATTGCACTCGCTTAGATTATGATGGTTGTCATCTCTTAACTACATTTCATGTTCCTGGAAAGCGTCCTCCCGCAGATGCATTTCCACCGGTCCATGAAGGCCCTGGAGCTCCGCACTGAAGCCTTCCCAAGACCAATTATGATTCCCATTGCCCCATACCTTTCAATATCATTAGATAACCAACTTTAAACAGTCTTCTAGCTCCTAGCCTCATTGGTTGTCTTTCATTTGCTTTCACAAGCCTCGGCTCCGCTAAGGCCTATTGTCTTCTTTAAGGACAGGCAATTATTTCCCCTTACGAACGCCCTGCCCGTGTCAAAACCCAGGAAGAACGAAGAAGTAGGATCTAATTAATTAGTGGTACATCGCATGCAGCAAGATGAAGGTCTCTTCTCTCCCCACCCGTGGTAGTAGCGTCTGAATCTGGGCCCTCTAGAGTACTTCAAGGTCGTTGATCTCCCTTGCCACTGGTTATCGAAAACATTAGGAGATATGTAATATCCGCTTTTCCAGCACTAGGCTCCCTTTCTCCTCCCTGTCTTTTTTTTTTTTTTATTAAAAATTGCCTTATACCTGTAATAGAGGAGTATTGCAGAGCCACAATTCCCCTCCTCTAGGAGTGATGCAACTGAGCTTTGAGAGGGTGGATTTCGCTTCATAAATCAGAATCAAAGTGGTCACACTCCTACACAATGGTGGAATTCAAGGGCCGAAGCGGGTCTATCTTCATCGTCACTGTCATATTTCTGGGGCTGTCGTTTATCTCTGTCGCGCTGCGATGTTTTGTCCGATTGAGGCTAGTAAGGGCATTCGGATGGGACGATGCTCTAATGGTCTTTGCTATGGTATGCGCACCCTTCACAGCGCTTCTTTAATTCACGGCAGGTCGCTAATCGTTTTTGCCTATACCATTATTCTAGGCTTTAAACATTCTATTTGCCTTATGCGGGATCACGGGGTCCTTCTATGGATTAGGCCAAAAATTCGAATATCTATCTAAATCTGATATTGAAAAAGCGCTCTTTGTATGTCTAATCCGGTTAACGAGTCACCTTTAATGATAGATGGTCCTCTACTTACACGCTCAATAGTGGTGGTGGCTTGGACAAACAAGCTATGTCTTCACATGTGTAGTCGCCAAAGTATCAATATCTTTAGCACTGCTACGCCTTACGGTTGCGAAAATACATAAAGCGATTTTATGGGGCGTCATCGCGCTATCAAGTGTTATTGGACTCGTTTTCTGGTTCCTCCTAACCTTGCAATGCCAACCGGTGGCACATTTCTGGACCCGCCTGAGAACGGAGGGGACCTGTATCGAAGTCAAGTATCTCATTGATGTGGCCTACCTCTACAGTGTAGCTGCCATTATCTGCGATTTCATCCTGGCCCTCCTACCAATCTTACTCGTGTGGAAGCTACACATGAACATCAAGACCAAGGCTGCGCTCGCTGGTATCTTGAGTATGGGATGCGTGTAAGTTTCCCTACTGTTTCAATAAAGGAAGGAAAAGAAAGACGTCATATGGATGTTTCTCTGTAACCCTCACTAATCGCCGAGATATAGTGCCAGCGCCGCTGTTATTGTCCGCATTCCCTACCTTCATACCTACCAGGATCCGGAATTTCTTTGTACGTTTTCCGTCTCATCAAACCCATCAATCACAACCGAAGGCTAACATAACCCAGACGCAACAACGGATATTTCCATTTGGTCCAATGTTGAAGCTGGCCTTGGAATTACAGCAGGAAGTCTAGTAACGCTCCGTCCACTCTTCCGATGGTTCCGCGGAACCGGTTACGAACAGTCAAAAAGCAAACGAACGACTGGTAGCATGCCTCTATCAAGCATGGCCTATGGTAGGCAGCAGTCGAGACATGAACAGTCTGCGAATAAATTTTGGCAACCTGGTCCCAAGAATGACAACCACGGAGTGATTACAACTATCCAAACTTCTCACGCGAGTCGAACAAGCAGCCAAGAGGACTTGAACCCCAGACAAGAGATCCGAGCTGGTGTCAACGTGCACAAATCTTTTCTAGTTACTTCGGATGAGGTTTAAATTTGCCTAGTTTTGAATATAAAGGAAGTTATGTTTTATTCATGATACGAGTAGTATTAAAATAAAAAAACGCCCCATCATGGTTGCCAACGGGGAGTATATCTCTCTCTAAAGTGTCGGGGGGGTAAGTATTTTTTTTTTTTTAAGAAAAAAGGAAAGAAATAAAATAAATAAATTTCTCATCTTAATAACTACCTGTCTCAAGATAATTGATGAGCTTTCCAGGCTGTGGTGTAGAAACAATGATCCATATCATGGATCTATCTAAACCTAACCGGATGGGAGAATCCAATTTTCCGGTATGACACGTGGGGCTAGCCAATCAACGCACCATAACAGGACTTCCGACCGAGAGGTGGCGAACCCGATGGAAGAAAGTTGAAATTGTTACCTCTATACCTGTTAAGGTGGCTTCTTCACTCTTTTTATGCCCTTCGGCCTGACATCGACTATCTGAGAGTTTTAAGGGGTTGAATGGCTCTCTTAGATTCTCCTATGATTCACTGAATACTCCTTCTTTTCCCTCCTTTCAGTTTCCTCATCGTTTGGCCAGCGTCGTGGCCATTCGAGGATCACAATGTTCGTTCCCTTTTCCCGTCCTTATCGCGTGTAACGAATGGCTCCAGCTTTTCCTTGAATGTACCTAACGAAGCTATAAAACTTACAGGGCAAAACTTGTTGATGATCCCCAAATTAATTACGCGTCGCTTCATAACCCTCTTGCAACTCAGCTTCACACCTACGTGTGGCCATTCCTTATTATCTGGCCCGTCTTTTTCGCCTTCTATCTCTCCCCTGAGCGCTATGATACGTACATTCAAGGGCAGGAATGGACATTCGTATGGTCTGGATCTATTATCACGATCCAGTCGCTTCTGTGGTTGATGACGAAATGGAATATTAATATCGAAACCTTGTTTACGACAACCAAGGCCAGATCCCCCGACTCTGCTCAGCTCATCAAGGTGATCCCAGAAGCCAACTCTGGCTCGGCGGAAATTTGTACTTTGCTCCGAGACACTCTAGCTGGAAAGACGACAACCTCCTTTCTTTTCCAGAAACGTCGCTTTATCTATTACCCCGAGCAAAAGTCTTTTGCGCCCCTATCTTACGTTCTCGACGCTGAGCCTAAGCCCGCCCTCAAGATATTCCAAGAGACCCAGGGATTTACCTCGAAGGCTGAGGTTGAGCGTATCCAACATCACTATGGCGATAACACCTTTGATATCCCTGTTCCTAGTTTCGTCGAATTGTGGAAAGAACATGCAGTAGCCCCGTTCTTCGTTTTCCAGATTTTTTGCGTTGGGCTATGGATGCTGGATGAATATTGGTACTACTCGCTGTTCACTCTTTTCATGCTAGTTGCTTTTGAAAGTACAGTAGTGTGGCAGCGCCAGCGGACTCTGAATGAATTTAGAGGCATGAACATCAAACCCTATGATGTGTGGGTCTATCGCGAGCACAAGTGGCAGGAAATTACTAGCGACAAACTGCTTCCTGGAGATTTGATGTCAGTCAATAGGACTAAGGAGGATAGTGGTGTTGCCTGTGATATCTTACTTATCGAAGGTACCGCTATTGTTAATGAGGCTATGCTTTCCGGAGAAAGTACTCCACTTTTGAAAGAATCCGTCCAGTTGAGGCCAGGCGATGATTTGATCGAGCCAGATGGACTGGACAAGAACGCATTCGTTCACGGAGGAACCAAGGTCTTGCAGATTACTCACCCCAACACAAACGCGGAAGATTCAGACAACTCTGGAAAAAAGACACTCAAAGTGGTTTCTCCCCCCGACAATGGCGCACTGGGTGTCGTTGTGAAGACTGGATTTGAAACCAGTCAAGGTAGCCTTGTTCGCACCATGATTTACTCTACTGAACGTGTCTCCGCCAACAACGCGGAGGCTTTGCTTTTCATCTTGTTCTTGCTGATCTTTGCCCTTGCCGCTTCTTGGTATGTCTGGCAAGAGGGAGTCTCACGAGATCGCAAGAGGTCGAAACTGTTGTTGGACTGCGTCCTTATTATCACAAGCGTTGTTCCTCCAGAGCTTCCTATGGAGTTGAGTCTCGCTGTCAATACTAGTCTAGCTGCCTTGAGCAAATTCGCGATCTTTTGCACAGAGCCATTCCGAATCCCTTTCGCAGGGCGTGTTGATATTGCGTGCTTTGACAAGACTGGAACACTCACCGGTGAGGACCTTGTTGTCGATGGCGTTGCTGGTCTCACTTTAGGCCACCCCGGGGCCAGAGTTGAGAAGGATGGTGCCCACACAGAGCTTAGCAAGGGCGGTAGCATCGGATTTGATACAACACTTGTTCTCGCAAGCGCGCATGCTCTTGTAAAATTAGATGAGGGTGAAGTTGTTGGTGACCCTATGGAGAAGGCAACTCTTCAATGGTTGGGCTGGACTTTGGGCAAGAATGATATTCTTACGTGTAAGACTGCGCAACCCGCAACTTCAGGCCGCTTCGCCGAGTCTGTTCAGGTCAAGAGACGTTTCCAGTTCTCTTCTGCTTTGAAGCGTCAAAGCACCATAGCAGCTATAACTATCAACGACCGGAAGGCCTCGAAGAGATCCAAGGCTACTTTTGTGGGTGTGAAAGGTGCTCCAGAGACAATCAGGACAATGTTGGTCAATACGCCACCAAACTATGAAGAAACTTTCAAGTATTTCACGCGCAACGGTGCTCGTGTTCTTGCCCTTGCTTACAAATATATCTCTACTGAGGCCGAACTATCTCAAGGACGTATCAACAACTATACCCGAGAAGACGTTGAGTCCGAACTCACATTCGCCGGTTTTCTTGTTCTCCAATGTCCTTTAAAGGATGACGCTATCAAGGCTGTGCGCATGCTCAATGAAAGCAGCCACCGTGTTGTCATGATTACTGGTGATAATCCCCTCACTGCTGTTCATGTTGCACGCCAGGTTGAAATTGTGGACCGTGATGTATTGATCCTTGACGCACCCGAAAACGATACCTCAGGAACTCGCGTGGTGTGGCGTAGTATTGATGACAAGTTTAATCGCGATGTGGACCCAACCAAGGACTTGGATTCAGAAATTCTGAAAACCAAAGACATTTGTATTACCGGTTACGCTTTGGCCAAGTTCAAGGGTCAGAAAGCCTTTTCTGACATTCTACGCCACACTTGGGTTTACGCTCGTGTATCGCCAAAGCAGAAGGAAGATATCCTTCTTGGTATGAAAGATGCTGGTTATACAACCCTAATGTGCGGTGATGGTACCAATGACGTTGGCGCATTGAAACAAGCCCATGTCGGAGTCGCCCTCCTCAACGGCTCACAAGAGGACCTTACCAGGATCGCTGAACACTACCGAACAACCAAGATGAAGGAGATTTATGAGAAACAGGTATCTATGATGCAGCGTTTCAATCAACCCGCCCCTCCTGTGCCTGCCCAGATTGCACATCTCTATCCTCCTGGTCCCGGCAATCCTCATTACCAGAAGGCTGTCGAGAGAGAAGCACAGAAGAAGAATGTGGCCGCAATCGCAAATCAGACCGAAGCAATTCCAACCATAACCTCACCTGGCGCCCAAGCATTGCAACAATCTAATTCCAACTTGACTTCTCAGCAACAACGACAGCAGCAAGCATCCATGGCAGCTGCCGGCTTTGCTGACAAGCTTACTACGTCTATGATGGAGCAAGAGCTTGATGATAGTGAGCCTCCCACTATTAAGCTGGGAGACGCTTCCGTTGCCGCTCCTTTTACTAGCAAGTTGGCCAATGTGATTGCCATTCCCAACATTCTCCGTCAAGGCCGTTGCACCCTCGTCGCCACTATTCAGATGTACAAGATTCTTGCTCTTAATTGCTTGATTAGTGCCTATAGTTTGAGTGTGATTTATCTTGATGGAATCAAATTTGGGGATGGTCAAGTTACCATCAGTGGTATGCTGATGAGTGTCTGCTTCCTTTCGATTTCTCGTGCAAAGGTAGGGAGAGAAAAATGATCCGTCCGTGAGATGAGCAACCGCTTACTTTATTCTTCTTCTAGTCTGTTGAGGGGCTTTCCAAGGAACGTCCTCAGCCTAATATCTTCAACGTTTACATCATTGGCTCTGTGCTTGGGCAATTTGCCATTCACATTGTGACTTTGATTTATCTCTCCAATTATGTTTATACCATTGAACCGTAAGTCTTCTATTTCTCTTTTTCTAGCTTCATGTTTGGTATTCTAACAAATTTTTTAGGAGGCAATCCGATATCGATTTGGAGGGTGAATTTGAACCATCACTTCTCAACAGCGCTATCTATCTCCTTCAACTTATCCAGCAAATTTCCACGTTTTCAATTAACTACCAAGGCCGCCCCTTTAGAGAATCTATCCGCGAAAATAAAGCTATGTACTGGGGCCTGGTTGCCGCATCCGGCGTTGCCTTCTCATGTGCAACTGAGTTTATCCCGGAGCTGAACGAGAAGCTTCGTCTTGTACCCTTCACCAATGAGTTCAAGTTAACATTGACCATTCTGATGGCTTTTGATTATGCGGGATGCTGGGCTATCGAGAATGTCTTGAAGAGGCTCTTTAGTGATTTCCGGCCGAAAGATATTGCTGTTCGTCGCCCAGATCAACTTCAGAGGGAGATGGACCGCAAGAAGCAAGAGTCCGAGGGTACTGTGGCCAACGGACAGACAAAGAATTAGATCTTCTATTCTTTTTTTCTTTTCTTTTTTTTAACCTTCTTTCTTGTTTTTCTAGAGTCTTTGGTTGGAGTCGGTGGATTCCTTGATCTTCTACTGTCAGGAAATGGAAAATGGTTTTTTTTTCCCTTCACCATGCATGAGAGCCGTTAATAGTCAGTACATATAAATGGTAAATAGCCAGTTATTAGACATTTAGTTGGGTGCTCTCCACCACCTACCTATATATTAAAGTTAATATGTATTAGGCTATCCTTTGTCTAATAATAAAATAATATCCTTACCCATAGTGGATAACCCAACGGCCCGACATGTGAAGGGCATGTGCCTACGTAAACTTGGAGGCTGTAAAACAAGCGCAGGTCCTGGTACCTACTGATATAGAATAAAGATCAATCAGTAAATTTTAACAATGAAAATAAGGGAACAAGATCGATAAAGTTGCAAACAAATCTCTCTCTAGTTGTACTTCGTTGTCTGCCATATAATTATTTCCGATGTTGCGGTCTTACTTTATTGGCCATGCATACATACATAGACAAGAGCAAATAAACCCGCTAGATTTTGCCGGAGGTCTTCAAGGATTCAGAAGGTGCTAAACAAAACAACTGTTCTTGAATTTCAAGTGCTTGGTTTGACGTTCGATGAGGCTAGAGTGGTACATTTGGGCAACTACCCTCATTCCTCCAGGTAGATAAGGAATGATTATGTCTACTTGATGTTCTCCAATATTTTCACAGCATCCTTGGAGATAATATATCTAACCGATACCAGATCAGAGAGGGTCATCATGATGGCAACAAAAAAAAAAAAAAAAAAAAGAGAAGGACATGCAACAAAAGTTGTATGTTTTTCTTCTGGATGTACTTGGGGTTAGCGCTCTTGCTGCTCTACCTTCAGCCTTCTTGCACCCTTGACACTTGACCGGGGCCAGAAAGTGACCCCGGGGTCGCAAATTGACCCATATGCTTATGTTTTCACCCTGAGAGCACCGGTCAACATGATAGGTGATATAAGTGAGGTCGCTAGTAGCCACCGGAGACTAGTATGAGACTGATAAGGAGCCTGTCCGGAGGAATTGGGCCCCCAACACGGGTTGCTATATGAATGAGAGCACCTGGAAGGAAGAGTTCTACGGTAAGAATTATGAGAAGCTCCTCTCCATTAATTGCAAGCGCAGGTTTGATCCTAGTGAGAGCCTTTTGTGTGGAGGAGTAGCGTTGGTAGTGACCTGTGGGGGTTTTAATCTGAATCCTGGTTTGCTATGCCGGGTTAATTGGGTCTGACAATTGAAGGGTCGAAGTTATCAAGCCCATTTTTGTTCCTGGAAAACATTACTGGTCTGGATATTTTCACCTGGACACCTTTCTTCATGGCGGTGATTTGTATAGAGGTACTCCTGTATCAACAACAACACTCATATAGAGATATCTCTTGTAAAAGGTTGTATCTAAGACAGGAATCGAACTATCATCTAATCTAAATAAAAGTATGTCTTCTAGGTCCTACTTGCCTTTGTTTGTTTTTCAGGTTATATTCAAGTTCTGTTACTTCTAGTGGAAAGGTGAGAAGAGAGTCTGCGTTCAGTAAGGCTCCTCCCTCAGTTGTATGGAGATCAATGTGGCTCGATGATGTCCTCTGAACGCCTGTTATAATGTACAACCCAATCCTCCCTGGCCTTGAAACGCATTGTCTACCAAAACCCCAGATATTACCAGAACAAAAAGGAAGTACACTTTGCTCGAAGTAATCTCAGAAGCGTCCTATCTATGCGGCGAAGTTTCCAGGCACTCAGGCCCTACCACACAGCAACTTCTGTATATACATTCAGGGTAGATTAGAGTACCTGCCTCTGCAGTTATTCTGTACTTACCTGTTTAAAAACCTCCCGTGGTGACTTCCTAGTGAACAGTCAGATCTAGGCAGTGACTACCTCCCCTCGCTCGTAAGAAAGGAAACCTCACTGGACGAGTCCTGGCTCTTACCTATCCGTACTGAGTACGTACAGGAAGGTGTAGACGACGCAAAGCGGCTAAATATCACCCCTCATAGACTCTTCTTTTTTTATCTCTTCTTCATGGCTTGTCTCCTCGTTGTCTCGCCAGCCCCGGCGTCGCCATGTGTCTCTTGTGCCATATTGGCCTCCCAGGGGCTGTGTGAGTGATGCCACAACCTGAGTACCACCACCGAGACAGGTTATACAACCATCCCGTGTGGGTGGAGAGAACAAATAGCTCATCATCATCACCCCCTTTTCTACTGGCCTTTCAGTATCATCCGAATAGACGCTCATCATTAAGGCAAGTGATGAATTCCTGTGGTAACACATACGGCCTTGACCTATGATGACACCCAACGCTTCTGATGTTCAGCTCTGGCTGACTTCTTAGGGGACTCATGGATTGTACTGGGACAGGGGAACGATGAGAGAGGACATGGATGGGAGAGAATCTGTCCTTTTCTTCGGGCCTTTCAGTACCATCCAAATAGACGCTCATCATTAAGGCAAGTGATGAATTCCTGTGGTAATACATACGGCCTTTTGCCTATGACGACACCCAATACTTCTGATGTTCAGCCCCGGCTGACTTTTTTAGGGGACTCATGGATTGGACTGGGACAGGGGAATGATGAGAGGGGACATGGATGGGAGAGAATCTGTCCTTTGCTTCGGGCCTTTCAGTACCATCCAAATGGACGCTCATCATTAAGGCAAGTGATGAACCCGTGTGGTAACGCGTACGGCCTTCGACCTATGATGACACCCAACGTCAGCCCCGGCTAAATTTTCCAGCCATATATCTAGTCGAATGTGACGAGGGGTAGATATGATGGGAGGATGCAAGGGAGAACATGCCTAGACATGGTGATTGGGAGGAAGAGAAAGAGGCGGGAGCGCGGGAGGAGAAGATATCTCTACAAAGTCTGTTCCCCATGGGTGCTAAGTGTCATAGTGCCGTAACAATGACATGGTCCTTAAATATCATAAACCTCTTACCCTCTCTTTCTTATATTTCGTATCTGGTATAAAAGCCCCATCCTTGCTCTAGTAAAGAGGAATACCTACAGTGTAAATACAATGTACACTTTGAGTAGGCTATAAAGAAAGATAGGACCGCCCCGTACCTATATCAAGAAGACTATGTTTTGAAAATCATCTTAGCTAAAATTGAACTTCTATTTTTTCATATCTTCGATAACCTTATCCTTCAATAAGGTCTTAGAGTCAGTCAAATTCGTCGTAAGAGGGTACCCTATACACCAAGTATATCTCACTCCAATCTTTGCCCGGGGTTTTACTTGTCGTAGCTTCCTTAAATCTATAAATGAATCTCGCAGTAAATGCATAGGTACTTCTCACTACAAGCTTTTTCTTTATAATGAGTCTCCCCTGATCCTTAGCAGAGTCTATATACCTAACGAATGAAATCTTTGATACAAATAATATCGTGAAGTTCACCACTTAAGAGACTTATATATCCTATTATAATTAGAGTTGCGTCATATACAGCGATCATTTTAGCGGAGATGGGTATTGTAGAGATGGTTGATTTAATATTATTATTAGGCTAATGGTACAGAATATTGAGGGATAAGTAGTTCACAATACATAACCAATCACTGATCCCGCCCTGAGTAGGGTCTAAGTGTTTAGTGAGCAACCCAAGCGGCCTCATCCAAATAGAGAAAGTTACATTGACTTTAGAAAGTTAAGTCTGTAAAGGTATATATATGTTACGCTGTAACAAACTGAAGTTATTAACTAAGAAAAGAGGCTGAAGCAATACTGCCTGAGGTGTCTAGTCACGGGTAAGCTGCGCCCCTCAATTCGATTCGTCACCTGCTTTCTTTGCTTTAGTTCGCCTTCAGTTTGCCCCGAAAGAGACAAGGCTCCAGCCTGCGGGCTTTCTCTAACCATTCCACCCATTACTCGACCCACACCAGCGTACAGTTATTTCATCTTGTCTTCCGCTCTTCGCGGGGTTGACCTTCCCATGCTCCCATAATTCGAGATCACCATGTCCCGGAGGACGCTGGGTGGAGGTCGCGTTCTTGGCCCCGTGAGCACTCGCTCTCCGTCAACTACACTATCATCTCCGCAACCCAAGCCAAGGATCTTATCGCCTTCCGCCAGCACCCTTTCCCTCAGTTCCCAAGCTTCGACCTCACAGATCTCAACCGAAACCCAGGACCTCACGTCTCGTATCTCTCTCGAAAATGGGAGTGCTCCAATTCCCGCAGCTCCGGCAGCGGCCGGGGCGCAGCTGGCCTGTCCGATATGTAGTGAGGAGATGGTAAGTCTCGTCGCTTTTTCCTATCATCACTTGTGCCCTTTTTATTCGTTCAATCTACGGGAACATAACGGCATAGGTACTAACAAAGCCCAGGTGACATTACTCCAGTTAAATAGGTATATTTCATTACGCTTGCAGCTACCCTCCTATCTCCTTTCCTTGTGCCGCGGTTAATTCGATTTCTCCCCCCATAGACACCTAGATGACATACATCACAACCTCGAGGATGATCGGCAGGATGAAGTTAAAGATTGGTTCAAAACTCAAATGGAGAAAGCGAAACGCTTTCAACCTTTAGCTGTCCTCAACCAGAAGCTCAAGGGTCTAGATGTTTTTGAATCGAACGAGAACTCACAAACTGTTTCCGGTGCAAGTCGCCCTCCTGCGCAGAGCATTGCCCCCGAGCAACCGAAGCCGCTTGACCCGGAGGACATCATAATTAAGGATCACTGGCAACATCGTGGATTCTATGACTCCTGTCTGGAACCATCATGCGGCAAACGTCTCAACGCCACCAACGGGTGTGTCAACTGCCGAAAATGCGGGAAATTATTCTGCGAGGAGCACACCATGTACCAGATGAAGCTCTCCAGGTCGGCACAACATGAGCCAGTAAGGGGGTTGTGGTACCGAGTTTGTGAGACTTGTTATAAATCAAGAGAAGGCTATAATGATCACACTGGTAACCTCTTTCCCCTTCGCACCGACTTAAGGGAGGAAGACATCTAACAAACACTAGGCTTGGTAAGAGACCGAATGAATGAATTTAAGGCTGTGCGAAAGCCGACTGTGGACAAAGCTTTATTGGAAGTTTCCCGGTTAGAGAAGCGTGTGACACGACTCACTCAGCTACTCGCTAGCTTACCCCCAGATCAAATTCAACCCAACAAACTCTGGCCGGTTTCATGGCAAAACGATCAACGGAAAACTCTGGAACAAACAATTGTTAGCTGGCAGGATGATGCTACCGTTCCGAGATGTCCATTCTGCCAGCAGGATTTCTCGAGTTACTCGTTTCGGAGGCATCACTGCAGGACTTGCGGGCGAGTTGTTTGTGGTGATCCAGTAACGGGTTGTTCCATCGAGGTGCCTTTGACTATAACACCTTGTATGCTCCTCTTATTTCTAGCATGTATTCTTCTAACTCTAACCGTTTATAGTGTCAAAAGCGTATGTGGAAAAGGCCACGAATACTGGTGGTATCAACATTGATGTCCGACTCTGCAAGGAATGTAAATCAACCTTGTTTGACCGACGTGATTTCGAAGCCGATATCACGCACAAACCACCGGACCTCAGAGCCTACGAGAATTTGGTACAGTTTGAAAGAGGCATTAGGCTTCTGATGCCGAAGTTCCAAAAACTTCTTGTTGCCCTGCAGTAAGTTTAGCAACCCCTTTTTGCTGCGATTTCATATACCTAACTATGTATTGTCAACAGAAACCCAAAGCGGCCACCCTCAACTACCCAGTTAGCAGAAGCTTCCAAAGTCCGCAAGCGACTTACTGATTCGTTTACTAAATACGATGTGGCTGCCCGGCGGATTCGTGACTTGAAAACTAACTCTCCGACGCAACAACTTCTTCAGAAAGCTGTCTATCAACAAGCCAGCAACTTCCTCCACCTTCACATGCTTCCCCTGAAGACCCTTCCTAAGATTCTCAAACATGCGACTCCCAATGGACACTTACCAACCCCAACCAGCTCACCCAGCAATCCTGGTAGCGTATCATCTAGCAGTCATCAGCGACAAGGGTCTGCTCTAGCGTCTGTCAAATTGGGAGGTACCCCCGCCAATGGTAGCAATAGCAGTCTAACTAGTGATGCAAGCAGCGCTATCTCTGCACTGGAAGCGGAGGAGAAGGCATTACGCGAGCGACTCATCGTCCTGGAGGAGCAGAAGTTTTTTGTTTCAGAGATGATTGCAGACGCAAACCGGCGTCGTAAGTTCGATGAGGTCAGCAGCCTCGCGATGAATATCGAAGATCTCACACGGGAGATTGACCGTGTCAACGGGATACTCGATGGGTTAGACTTTGAAAGCGTTTATACCAAGAATCAACTTACTTGTTGACGGTCTTTTCTCTTTTTTTTTTTTTCTTATTTCCCATTGCAAGCAAGCTCACCCAACCACACTTGGTTTCCTTTTGTCCCCTTTTCTCTCCTTTTCTCTCCCTTTTTCCATTCATTTCGGCCTTTTTCTTTATTATTCTCCCCAATTGTGCGCATTGAGTTAGAGGGCTCCCTAGCTCTCATAGTTTAAGGTTTAGTTTTCATAGCTTGACCCCCCTCTGTATGGCGTGGCGTTTTTTGAGGCTTCAACGATGGCTTGCATAGCATTGGGCGTTTAGTGAATACGGAGAGTTGTTTTGTAATTGGGAGAATCTGAGGGAGCTGTGTCGTCGAGATTTTACGAGGTAAAGCTCACTATTTTCAGTATCTAATATGACTGCAGTCGGGCGCTCAGCCCAATTTCGTATTACTATTATTACTATTTTTTTTTCTTCTTGTCTAACTTTAAATACAATTCCTCGCCATCCTTCCAGGATCTATGCGGGTCGACGGGCCAAACAAACTAACTGAGGACAATGGATTAAGGATCCATCGTTCGATATCTGAGGACAACGTTCTCCCCTATCGGGCAGTAAGTTCAATAATCATGTCTGCCATCTCAGCCTTACTCCGGATGCGCTTACTCGGATTACATTAACCACCAATCGCTACACTGGTATCTTTTTCACAATGACATCAGCTCTCGTGTTTGGTCGAGTAGCTAAGAAGTGCGGCTTGGCAAGAAGCCAGACAAGCAATCTAGCCCCCCAACCCCTCCCCTCTTCTTTGCCTTCTGAACAGCTCACCAACTACCCGTTCACATTCTAGCCTACTCATACGAAGCAAGATCAGACGTTAGTCAAATTATGCTTTCTTGAGACGCCGAGTTTTCGTATTGTCAACCTTGTTGGAACGGCTGTCGTGTCCTCCTTTGGACTCGCGATAGTAATGGTCAGGCGCTCAGCCGCTGCCGCTAGCTCGATGCTTCGCTCCAACAAGGATTACAAGGCATCCCACCAGAATTCACCAGCGATGAAATATCTGGGTGTTACTCTGGTAGCCTATCGACTGAGTGGGGTTTAATGCCAGATTATGCTTTTTTATTCTTTTTTTTACATTTCCCTCTCGGCTCAATTAAAAGGAGGGTGCAACACTCTCCCTCAAGGTATATAATGAACCCGTTACACCTTACAGCCGCAAGGTCAGCAAAAAGAGGGGGGAGAAAAAGAAAAGAAACATGTTAAATGGTGTTACCCCCAGTCATTTCTGGCATATTCACCGACTTATCTTACTATCAACCCTATCATGTCGACTCTTACGTGGCTAGGCGTCGCCACCCTTGCGGGTGTCTCAAGCCATCTAACTTTCTTCGTCCGCGGGGAGTGGGACGGACACAGCCCATCTATTCCCAGGTTTCATGGGATAGCAGAAGTGGTCATACTCGTGTATCTCTGGGTGACACAAGATCTCAGTCTCGGGTATCTTCTAGCTCGCTTCTTCCTTCTCAATACAGGTTATTTCCTTGGGCTATTTGGGAGCATCACTCTCTACCGTGTCTTCTTTCATCCGCTACGCAAGTTTCCAGGTCCTCTCGAGGCCAAATTGAGTGCAGTATGGTCATCCTATACAGCAATGCAGCATTTCAGATTCCCTATCAAGGCCCAGGAGTTGCACCGTAAATATGGCGATTTTGTTCGCATCCGTATGGCCCCTCCCTCCTTTTTTGCAGAAGGTATCCGAAGGCCGATCTAACATAGACTACAGGACCGCGCGAGATCTCCATCATTGATCCGGCTGCTATTCGGGACATTCACGGACCAGGGTCTCCCTGCAGTAGGGGCCCTCTCTATGATATATATTACCCCACTCAGTCGCTTCACATGACTCGCGACAAGACATATCACTCGCAGCGTAGGAAAGTCTGGGATCGAGGGTTCAGCACGGTCGGTATGAATCCCTCTCTTTTTATCTATCCCATGCTAGCCTCGCTAATTTCTTCTTCCTCGTAGCCTTAAGCCAGTACCAGTCTCGAATCATCGGACACTGCCAGGACTTAGTTGCACAGATATCTGCACGTGCGGGAACTCCCATGAATGCTTCGCAGTGGATGAGCTATTTCGGGTTTGATGTCATGGGCGACCTTAGTTTCGGAAAGTCTTTTCACATGCTGAAAACTGGTGGAAATTCCTACATCTTAGACCTATTTCTCAAGGGTCAGCCCGCCTTCGGAGTTATGCAGTACGCCCCTTGGCTGTATGTCATTTTTTCGAGACTGCCGTTCGTGGTCAAAAAGAGAAAGGAATTTATCAATTGGTGTTCCAAACAGGTGAAGGAGAGAAAAGAGGTTAGTTAGTAACTTGTGTCCCAATAGCATCCGTTCCTCTTCTCTTTCTCCCCCCCCCGCCCTCCTTTTTTTTTGGCTAACAAGCTCCCTTTCCAGTTGGGTCAATCTCGAAAAGATTTATTCACCTATATCCTTGGAGACGGGGCTGATGAAACGAAGGCACAGCCTTTGTCGGACGCCGAACTCGTTCGAGAGGCCCACCTAGCCATCGTGGCTGGCAGTGACACAACATCCGCGACACTAGCAGCCCTTCTCTACCTCTTAGCTAAATATCCCGGGGAACAGAAACGACTGCAGAGCGAGCTCGATTCCCTAATCGAGCTAAGTGGTGGGAATGAGATCCCTTATCAAATGCTCGTATCAAACGCCCCCATCCTGAACGGCTGCATCAACGAGGCCCTAAGACTCTACCCACCCGCTTTTGGCAACATCCCACGCGTTACTCCTCCTTCGGGCATGAACGTGGCAGGGAAATGGATTCCTGGAAATACAGTTGTCACTACCCCAATGTATTCACTCCACAGAGGTTCGTATAGGTCTTCATCGGCACCCACACTAGTACAAGAAAGCACCTTGCTAATCAATTATCACCCCCCGCCAGACACCAGGAACTTCAGCAGCCCAGACTCCTTCATCCCAGACCGTTGGTCAGCTCTACCTGAACTAATTCTTCGAAAAGAAGCCTTCATCCCGTTCCTCACTGGCAAATATGGATGCGCCGGCAGGAGTCTTGCGCTCATGGAGGTACGGATGGCAGTTTCCGCCATAGTGTCGTCATTTTCTTTCAAACTCCCTACGGATGCAGGGGAAGATATATATGACTTATTCGACAGCGAAAATGGACTGAGTGACTTCTTCACTGCCCATGCACCGGATTTCAATCTGGTATTTTCTCATCGATCAAAAGATGAATGAGTGTTTTACTGGTTGCCGCCGCCACTGCCTCGTCCTTATACGAAACAAAACGACATCACTCATCACTCCCTTTCCTTCAATCCTAATTAGTGAATGGAATACTACACTATCATGTAAACACATTCGCCCTTCAGCCATCCGACAGATTGTGGGGCAACACATGAAAAAGGAAGGGGGTCAATGTGTGTGTGTGTGTGTGTGTGTGAGAGAGAGAGAGAGAGAGAGAGAGAGAGAGAGAGAGAGAGAGACAGGGTTGGGGATTGGGGAAGGGTGGGGGGGGCTGCATGTGAGTGAGGAGAGAGGACGCAAGAAATAAAGAGTAAAAAAGAAGAGCCGAACGCGGGGGTCGAACCCGCAACCTTGAGATTAAGAGTCTCACGCTCTGCCGATTGAGCTAGCCCGGCTGCTGATGTAAAGCCATTCCGAATTTGGGTTAGTATACGTAAAGTCAATTAAGCAAGCTTTTGGTTGTATGAGATCCTGGGCTAGAGAGATAATAGCCTCTTGGTATCTCCAGGGTTCATTCATTCTTTCAGTCAGTCCCCAAGTTGCCCTTTTTTTGGTTGGGGTGGGGGAGGGGGGGGGGCTAAATTTTTTTTAAAAAAAATTGATTTTAACGAAAATATATCTTCTTATGTGATAGAAAATAATCTATGTAGTTTAATGATTCGTCCGTCGGCATACATACACCATACATTTATTTACCTAGCACTATGTATCTAGATATATTCATAGGTAGTAAGTAATAAGTAGGTAGGTAGTAAATAAAGCTCACTACTATTGATATCTCCACTATTTTTTTTTATCCCTCAAGTCAAGCTATACCTACTACCTATCAACAACATAATAACTAGACAGGCAGTAAATAACCATGAATATAAATCCCACATGGTAATATTAGGTACGCCCCCGTTGTAGATACTAAATACATACAGTGCGTGCATACATACATACATACATACATGCATGCATGCAATATTAGTAGGTATAAACAATTATCGAGTGTATATCATTGCATTGCATCTGCGTCGTAAGAGAGATTAGACAATAAGAAGGATTATTTAACGTGAGAGTGCAGATAACTAACTATCATGCAAGTAAAATGTCAATAGAGAGAAAAAGAGGCGGGCGTGAGAAATAAAAAAAAAAAAAAAACCGAGAGTAAAATGATAAGCGAAACAATCGGGCTACCTCCCTCCTCTTTTATTTTCTCACTTTCCATCCAGCCACTGTCTTATACGTAGGTAACAAGCGAGTAGTATCCGCATCACTAGCATATTCCACCTAGCTACTCCACGATAGTTGAACTAGACTCCCCTTTCAGAAAGCTTGATGAGACCCTATCTTCCGTGAGCTGTCGGACCATTTCGGTAAGCACCGTGACTTGCTCTTTCAATCGTAAAACCTCTAGGGTACAGCCGTCCACGTGTACATCCGGTGTGGTCTCCTCAACGGTTTGTTTCCAGGTCTCGTCGACCTCGAAGCCGATTTGCTCTGCAATGTGCTCCCACTCCTGGACGTCATCGTCATCTTCTTCGCCGCGTCGACGATTCCACCTTATTCGCTTTGCCTCCCGGACTTCGAGAAACGCGGTGATGAGGAGCAAGGGCGAGTAGAGGATCCACATGACAATGTCGTTCAGCTTAGCGTATTGCTCCCGTGGGAGCCACCATTCAAATGGAAGAATTAAGAAGATCATCTCGAGGAGATTGAAAGCTAGATAGTTGCAGTGGTTAGCGAGGGGAACCCTGTATTTGCCTAATCCTTCCTCAGGGTAAGAGATAGGATAAAACTTACGTGGAATAAAGACATTCTCATCTGGTGCGCGAACAAACTGCATGGTTTTCTGCGCGAATATAGCCATGTATTCGTCATTGGCATTCCCAGAGATATCCTCATATGCGCTGTTATAGAGAGCGATCAAAATGTTGAGAAGGACTATCGAATATTGTTAGCGATAAACGTTGCGGCGATGTTCCAAACGAAAGGAAAGATGCAAGGGAGAAGAAGCCTTACTGATCATGACAACAAAATTGAAGATATAGTAGAGGATTATACCAAATGGAAACGCAAAATCCTCGAAGAAACCAAACTCCGGACTTTGCATGACGCTATTGGCCATTCCAACTACAATATCCCTCGTGGCAGGAACGTCATTATCGACCTGAGACATTCCCCAAAACGCCTGGAAGAATCCCACTAGGACAACTGAGAGTAGGGCAAAGAAAATCAGACTTTCCTTCATCATGACACGCAATACAACGAACATTGCCCCGAAGAATTTAAAAGTATCCAAGTAAAGCATCATGCGCATCCAAAACATGGGTCCTGCCATGGCCAGAAAGTTATAGCTCAGCCCGTTCAATCTTTGCCTCTCCCCGTCGTCAGAAGATGCAGAATGAGTCAGGGCAACGACACGCAAGAAAAACGAGACCGCAAGGATAGAGTAAAGCGTGGAGTTGAAGGCGTTCCAGAAATCAAAATAATTTCGACCAATCTTCCACAGTTTGATCAGCTCGTCACAGATGAACGCGAAGGTCATAACATAAAGTATCCCCTCCACCACGTCTAAATCTCCGGTGTGGTTGACAGTGTTGATCACCTCAGTGTACAGGGCAAGATAAACGAGGGAGAAAAAGATTTGACATGCGCTTTGATAAACAGGCGCCCTCATTCTATCGGGATGGAAGTGAACGAAAAAATTGGTATTATCCTTTTCGTGATATGGGACAAAGTTGGTTGGGTTACCCTCTTGTTGGCAGAACCAACCATTCCAGAGGTACTTGATACACTTCTGGTACCCAGAGGAGCCAATCACCCTCAAGGCGTGCAGGTCGACAGCCTTTTCGACAACATTGGCTGACATGGTCTCCTCACCGTCAACGAAGATCGAATAGCGCTTCAGTAGCACGTTAATCAACAGCTGATCTTGATCTTCCTCGGATTCAATTCTGTGTGCAACGGTGAGTAAATGGGAAGAAAAATAAAAACAAAACGAAGCACCAAATGTATATGCTAATGGGCAGGGGTTGACAATACATCCGCTTTGCAATGACCTCGCAGGCAAGAGCTCTCCGTTCATGGAGATCAGAGTCCCAGAGCTCCTCTAACGCCTGACGCTTAAACCATCGTAGACACACAAGCAAACAGAAGGAGACCGCAGCCCTATGATCCTCCCCCCCAGCTTGCAAAGCCGTCTTGACCACATCACGGGTAATGATCTTGCTGTTTGGACGAGTGATCGAGTCCTCATCTAGCTCGCAAGAGATGACCTGCTCAAGCTGGTATTTCAGCCGCAGGGCGACCTTAGTCACTTCCTTTGAGGGGTGGTCGGCAGAGATCTCATCATCCAGAAATGAAGGCAGTACTAATAATCGCGTTAGCGGTAGTGATCTCCTGAGATTGGGTGTTCAGAGATGACGTACACCGATGGCGTTCCATATGCTGGCGGTGACGGAGCTCGCCGGTGTCTACCGCCGTGAAATAATCTCTCCAGCCCATTTTGAATAGCGTACACTCTCGAAGATTGGGGCCGCAAAGAAAAGCCTGCAAACGAGGAAGAAACTAAGGAAAAGAAAGCGATTTATCATAGATTAAGGGTGCCGAAAGATCGCCACTTCCACCTCAGCCCCTGGTCAGTCTAAAGTAGTTTGCAGTAATAGTAACCGAGTAGTAGAAGTAGTAGTAGTAGTAGTAGTAGTAGTTCGATGGGGGTACCGATTCAAGTCTCACAAGATCCCGCCTGCCCCACTTTCACAAACCCCAGCCACATCAGTGTCGATCTTGCATTCTCGGCGCCGACCAGTCAAGACTCAATAGTTGGAGCGACGCTACGCTATTACATCACCGTACTTGATTAGTTTCGATTAACTATTGACTAATTTCCAAGATGATCTTGAATCCTCATTATCTATAGCTGAAAGCTGCTCATTAGAGCAAACTGCAGACTTGTTCAATGATATTTAATTAATGAAATCTAAGGAAATCTAGTTGGCTCTCGAGTAGAGGATATCGCTTACACTCTAAGGTTTTGTCGATTTTCTCAATAATCTCACTTGCAGTGCCATGGCCAGAAAGTTTATGCATAGGCCTTGCGATGGCAGGGCGAATTGCTGAGCTGAAACGGGCCAAGGGAATGAAAAAAGCAAATTTCCACTAGGCGGGTGCCGCGGCGTCGTGGTTGTTGAACTGCTCTTGGAGGGGTACCCGAGATACCCCAGGCCCATCGCACGGACAACGTATTTCTCAGTTTCCTTTTTGACGTTGAAACAGTAGAAATCCGTACAGACTATAGGACCGCCGAGGAATTATATAGAGAGTTGTTGTAGTTAGTAACTTCATTAAGACCTCCATGAAGGGCAACATTTGATGTCAATCTGAAGCTGTCCCGGCCCGGTACAGCGTCAAAATACTCCCTTGCAACCTTCATTGGATCGTTTGTCAGTGACAGGAGTGATTAGAATAATTCCTTCTGTCTGCTTCATGTGGCTGCGTCCCACTTGGTGATACTTGGTGGCATCTCCCTCAGGAATTCCCAGCGGATTTAAATTGTACATACGAGGTAACGAGATCGGTGACGACACTATACTGGAGAGAACTAGTGTGCTTGAACTCCCCCTGAGAAAGACGGTTCTGGGTTGCCTATACAGTCGGCTCCAGCTCATCAAAAAGCAATCCATCACCCTTGGCTTCTCCGCCCGGAAAGATACACCGTTCCCTGAAGGTGTTTTGATTAGCAATTGTACCTTTTTTATAAGTGGAAGCTGCGCTGCTTCTTGTATCTGACTACATTCCTGACCGCAAGAACTGGATAAAAGAGCCGTTTAATATTTGGGTGAAAGGTTGTTGGATCGTTCCCAACGACTTGGTACCATTGCACCACCTGGGTTTTCCATATTAGAATAAATGCTAGTAAAAAGAAGAAAAACATAAGCCACCCCTAGCATACCTGAGCTCCATTAGAAAGCTTAGTTGCTTAAGCCAAACATATTTGCAGGATTCTCTATCTCACACCTAGAGTATTCTAGGCAGCAAAAAATCTGCTCTGCTCTTTATTTCAGAATCTAGGAGAGAGAAAAGATCAGTCAGGCTAGAGTTTGATAAACAGGGAGTATTGAAATATCAAGGGATACTATCAATCAGAGGTTAATGGTGGGTAAATAAGTAAAGGTGGGGAATTGTTCTTAGAAAGTCAGATGGAACAAACGATCTAGCTAATAAACCCTAAGCAAGACCAACTACACATCTGACCTCGCGTAGATCTTCGCCCTCCCCCCTCCGGGTCAAAGAAAATCCCCACAACACTTACATACGCGGCCACTGATTTGTGTTCCTGATTTCCAAGTCCTCCTAAACATTGTAGTCACTTTCGGATTGAGAACCGTTGCGATAACAACGCTCCCAATCCGATTCTGGGTTGTTTAGACCCGAACTATTGCTACGCAGTACATACTTTATCTCTCCTACAAGATTAAAGAGAAATAGGAGGCGAGGCATGAGGGTAAATAAAGAGGATTCTGGGGGAACATAAGAACTAGCAAACTGGCGTTCTAACGCACGGATCAATGTCGAAGAATAAGCACTCTGGGTATAATTTACCTGCACCATGAGACCTACAACAGATCCCTAGGTTGACCTGTCCATATATTATCAAAGTGAAAGGCTTTTGATAGTACTCGTATGTCTAAAATGACACCGCTAGCGGCGAATCGTAGATCAAAAGAAGATCATGTATATACATTAGTATACATGGAATGGTGTGGATATTATTTCAGGAAGATAAGGAACCCAGAACACCATACACGGATCAAGAGTACGCGAATAATAGTGCGGCTCTCATGGCCTGCCACAAGGTGTCCCAGTTTGTAGTGGAATAGAGCTACCCCATCGGTACTGATATTCGGTACTGCTGTTGACCTCGATTCCGCTTGCGAGTATTCAACCTTTTCACATCTCGTAAATCGTGTCGTTCAATAACTCTTCTAATGAACCCCCTTTTTTATTTGCCCCTCTACCCTTTTCGAAAGCATGATACCAAATCCAATATTCTCCCCATTTATCTAGTGCTTAAGCAATAGATGATGAACGTCCCCTCTCCTCAACAACAAACCCAACAGGGTGCCAGCAAGAGTGCCATGTGATATTTACTCAGGAACACCCTCATCGCTCTCGGACATGCTCTCATCACCGCTAACCTCCATGTTCTCACGCTCACGCTTCTCCATAAGCTCCTGGAGTGCTGCATCATCGTGCTCCGTGACAGCCTTAGGAGCCATCTTGACAGTGCAGCCACCGCCGGATGCCTTGATCGTGGACTCAATCCTCTCGATAGCCTCTTCGAGCATCTGGATTCCAATTGCCTTGTCCAAGCACTGGCTAGTCAAGACGTATAGTGGCGGGGCAACCAGCTTGACTTTAATCTGGTTCTCGGGAGTGTTGTTGGCCTCTGCAGTTCGCAAGGCATTCTTAACGGCGTCGATACCATCATATCCGAAGCAGGTAACTTCAATATCGGCACGGACCTTGGTAGGGTGAGGGGTGAGGCGCTTTCCAATATATTGCGACAACTCCTTTTTCACGGCCTCGCTTGGGAATTCAACATCGTTCCACACATCAGGGTTCCTGTCCATACAAGTCCAGTGTTAGTGACGGAACAGGTTATACGCATTCAATATAACCGGGGGGATAAAACAAAAAAAAAAAAAAAAAAAAGAGAATCATACGTGATAGAGATCTTGAAGGCATCGTGAGAGTGTCCGTATTTCCTGTTCAAGGGCCACGCAATTTGCTGGTATAGAGTTTCAAGAGGGGTTTGGGTGGCCTCTGCCACATGTCGCAGAATCGAATGAACAGCCTTGCTCTTGTTGTATCTCTCTTCACACTTCACCACATCTTCGGCGGAAACACGGCGCTTAGAAAGATCGATATAGCCTATAATCGAGAGCAAAGGAGGGTCAGAAAAATTGCCTTGCCAAGTCGCCTGATACTATTGACCCATACCCTTTTCCTTGTCAACACGCAGTACAATCACCACCTCGTTACGTCCAATGCGGATCAGCTTCTGGATACTACGAATACGTCTTCGCGACAATTCGGAGAGCAAAATCATGCCATCGATGTTGTCATATTCGAGAAGCTTCACGTAGGCGCCCATCTCGGCGATCTGCAAAATTGAAAAAAGAGCAATTAACGGGCAAATTTCTTAATTTAAAATAAATAATCCATATCCAGGTCTCTTACCTGCTTGACATTAACCATGACATAGCTGTCAACCTCCGGATACTTCTCCTCGTAAAAACGACAATTGGTCAACGACATTTTTGGCGGGGTTGCGCCTTCGTCCAGGCAAGGATTATCGACGGTCGACTAGTGACAACAGATGTTGAGAAATGTGTGAAAACGCCGAGGCTAGAGAGCGTCGGGCAGAATTCTCTAGGGAAAGTGTGTCGGAGAGGAGAGGAGGAGAGAGGAAGTCGATGTCAGGGAGTCGAGGTTTGAAGCACACTGCACAATCGATTGACACACTTTGTGGCGGCTCAAAACCCACTTTGGGCTTCATGTGAGTCACGTGTGTATAAGTTATTCACCGCCTGGAAGACGCACCAACTTTTTCTGTGTCGCCAACTCATTATTCCTATTATTCCTATTATGACTAAGAATTCAATTAATGGTTTCATCATCATAACTCCCATTATTATCTCAACTAACTACCTTTACTACTAACCACTGCAAGTTCAGTCTGCTCATGACGACGACTGGCGCATCTTGACTTTACGTGGCAAAGGGGGAAAGGGGAAAACCAACAATCATTTAATCTTACCTATCCTCATCTAGCCCGGTCTTCCCCACTCTTCTCCTTGGAGGCGCATGATACTAACCTCCAAGTTTTCATCATCAACCATTTCCCATGTTTGCTGGCGGGAAGTTTGGCTTTCTTAAAAAGAATTCAACTACTTCTAGCGCCTCTAAACTCAGTTCTAGTCTTCTTCTTTTTCTCTTTTCTCATTTAACTTAGCTCATATCTCCTATCTTTCTTTTATTTCTATAACTTGGCCCCCATTCTTCATTCACTCCATTTTACATTGCTTCTTAGACTATCTACATATCGTGTTTTAAGGTGTTGAGCTGGGCTGTGGTTGTGGTTGTGGTTTTTTCTTTCTTTCTTTCTTTTTTATTCTCTTTTTGGTTTTCGGTTCTCTTCCAAAATGTCGGATTCTAGCTCCCTTCATGCAAGCCAGCACCGCTCTTTACGAGACAGGATTTTCGATGTATTTCGAACCTCTTCGCCGAGCATAGGAGCTTCTACTACCTCACGCTTTGGCTTTGAGCCTACGGATAGAAATCTATCGCGAGAGACCGATATCCAAACGCCTCTCCTACGATCATATGATCACAGAGAACCTCTCTGTGGAATGGGAGATTCCTGCAATCATGGCACATTTTCTCCCCGGTTACAGTATGATGAATATCCGGAATTTCGCTCAAATTCTGGAGTAGAGAGTAGGGATGAAAGCTCAACTCAGACCCCCAGAGGCCCGCCGGTCCACGGCCCAGAGAATATGCCGTTGGGCACCTCCTCACCCTTTCCTGTAAAGAGTAGTAAAACTTTGTATGTGTTCGCATTATATACCGGCGATTAATACCGAATCTAAGGTAGAACTAACAAATATTTAGGTATATATCGTACTACATTCCCCTCTTCAATTGGATTCCCCAATATCGGTTATCTTACCTTCGGGGGGACATAATTTCTGCCTTGACAGTTGCCTCAATTTACATCCCAATGGCGCTTTCCCTGTCAAACATTGCCCACGCCCCTCCTGTCAACGGTCTTTATGCCTTCGTCATCCAGCCATTCATATACTCCATTCTGGGAAGCACTACTTTGCTTGTGGTGGGCCCTGAGGCAGCGGGGTCTTTGCTGACAGGCACAATCGTTAAGGCCAGTGTTAACTCGGGGAAATCTGGAGAGGATGACGAGACTGAAAATGCCATAGTCGTTGGAGTAGCCACAGCACTTGCGGGCGCTATGGTTTTGATTGCAGGTATTACTAGGCTAGGGTTTCTAGACAATGTGCTGAGTCGACCATTTCTCAGAGGCTTCATCACTGCCATTGGCTTCGTGATATTCGTGGATCAACTCATCCCCGAAGTTGGTTTGGCGGCAGCAGCAAAGGATGCAGGTGTAAGCCATGGAAGCACTGTAGACAAGCTGGTATTCCTCTTTAGAAATATTAGCTCCTGCCATGGCCTAACCGCAGCTGTATCATTTTGCAGTTTCTCTATCATAATGGTTTGTCGGTAAGTATTTTGATCATTCCGGAAAATACCTGCATACTAATCTATGCTCTCACCATAGAACTCTCAAAAAAATACTGCAGCCCCGATACCCACAGGTGGTCTACTTTCCGGACCGGATTCTTGTGGTTGTTCTTTCAGCTATTTTAACCTGGCGCTTTGGGTGGGACGAACGAGGACTAGAGATTCTAGGGCCAACAGAAAATGCTGGAAATGGCTTATTCAAGTTCGAGTGGCCTTTCCAGGCCAACCGTATGAAGTACATGCGTACTGCGCTGAGTACCTCCTTCATCATAGCACTTCTCGGGTTTTTTGAGTCATCAGTAGCCGCAAAGGGCCTCGCTGGCACTAAGCGACCTGGGGAAGGAGTACAAGGAATGACCGTCAGTCCTAACAGAGAGATGGTAGCTTTGGGCTTTGCCAACGTCATTGGCGGATGCTTCATGTCCCTCCCTGCATTTGGTGGCTACGGAAGAAGTAAGGTCAATGCCCAAACAGGAGCTAGCTCCCCAATGAGCAGTATCTGTCTAAGCATCATTACGTTGATATGTGTTATGGTACTCTTACCATATTTGTACTACCTGCCGGTAAGTTCCAGCTTTTCAGTGCGGCAGAATCTCGCAGACGCCATATTGTTTTCAATACGACTAATGAAATAATGATATCTCTTAAGAAAGCTGTATTATCCTCCATGATATCCGCTGTTGCATTCACCCTGATCGAAGAATGTCCTCATGACCTGGCATTCTTTATTCGCCTACGAGGGTGGACCGAGCTAGCCCTGATGTTTCTTATTTTCGTCTCAACGATATTCTATTCCCTAGAGCTGGGAATTGGTCTTGGGATTGGTCTTTCTATTCTGATCCTCATTCGCCATTCTACCAAGCCTCGAATTCAAATTCTTGGAAAGGTAGCAGGTACAAGTGAGCGATTCGATAATGCGGAACTACATCCGGAGAATGTCGAACTAGTTGAGGGCGCTCTTATTGTCAAGATCCCAGAGCCCCTCACCTTTGCTAATACAGGCGATCTTAAGGAGAGGCTTCGCCGTTTAGAATTCTACGGGACCAACCGGGCCCATCCTTCAATGCCACGAATTCGCCCTCCTGAGCATAACAAGAATATCATCTTTGATGTCCACGGGGTCACTAGTATTGATGGCTCTGGGACTCAAGTCTTATACGAAATTGTGGACGGTTATGCAGAGGTCGGAGCGCGGGTGTTTTTCTGCCGCCTCCCCAACCGTGAGGTCTTTCACATGTTCAAGCGAAGCGGTATCGTCGAACGATGCGGGGGAATATCACATTTCGTTCGTCATGTCGATGAGGCTCTTAAAATGGCCGAAACCGAAGACCATCCTCTTCCCTAAACGAATAATCGGCTCCAATTTGCGATTCAAATCAGTTTGGTGCTTGATGCTTTTATGTATAATACAACGTGTGTAAATGAATGATGGCTGCCTGGTATTTCACTGAACGCTTATCACTGCACCACCATAAAAGCAGGGTTTGTTAATATTAGACCTTTGTGAAATTGTAGTACCTATAAATAATAATATGGGATAAAAGCAAAGCAGAGTAATAATAATATATAAACTTCTTTTCTTTTCTTTTCTTCTTCTTCTTCCTCTTCTTTGATCTGCTATGCTACTCCATTTATTCCTCGATAGCCGCTGTCTTTTGTAAAATTGCATGTAGTAAATCTCCACTGGCATGCAAAGCAGACTGATACTTCATTTCCATCCCTTCTTCAAACACATCACTATGATTACTACTCGCAGACGTATCCTTCCTAGCATGGTGCACAACCAACTTCAACCTGCCCTCACTTGTAATCACAAACCCAGCACAGGCTATTCGAGTCAAACGAACATACTGCCCCGTTAAAGAAAGATCAACACCATCCAACCCCAACTCCATAGCCAGATGTTCTTGCATATATGCCGAAAGACCGGAAAAGATCGACAAACTCTTATTCGACTCAAGACCGGAATGGGATGTCGACGGCGAAACCGTCACGAAACTGGTGAGTGAGCCTCGTGGGATATTGACTGTGAGCGTTTTCAACGAGGGGGCAATCGGCGGCGCAAAAGTTAACGTCAATTGCAATTCTTTAATGAGTTCTTGTTCAACAAGGTGGGCGGTACCGCTTCCTCCGCTGACGTACGTCTGCAATGCGGTACACATGAACTGGGACGAGAGACGAAGCGGAGATGAGAAGGTGTCGAAAGTGGCGGATAGGAAGCTAATGAATGTCTCTCGGAGTGATTTTGGGAGACGAGTGAGGAGTAGAGGGAGATGTGTTGATTCACTTTTCGCGCTCGATCTAGTTGTTCTTCTTGTCCTGGCTTGTTCCCCTCTTTTGTTGTTATCATTGCTGCTGCTGCTGGTTGAGGTATTAGGCGAAGATGGGGCAAGTAGAGCAGCCTTGTATGTAGTGTTATTTTCATATGTTAATGTCACTAGTATCCCTGATGGTTCATCATTGTTGTTCTTGCTGTTGTTGTTGTTGTCGTCATCAGCGTCATCAGCACCACTAGGTTGTGACCGAAACTGAGGAGGAGATGAATTCAAGTAAGAGAGCGTGGATATTGTCTCCCAGGTACAGGAACTGAGAGCGCCCAAAGAAGACGAAGAAGCTGTATTACCATCTTCGGCAGCCCAGTCCTGAACATTTACCAAAATGTTGGTGAGATGGTCTTGGAGGCGAGTCGCATATGTCCTCAATGCGACCGGGTTATCGAGGAGAGTCTGAAACTCATTATGATGAAGAGGTGAAAGACGGTAAATGGTCCACGATGAATTGAGTAGATGGTGGGGACTTATTCGCGCCATTGCATGAACATAGAGATAGATAGATCATTTACATTCATTTATAGGGTTTTCGGGTTGAGTGAATTCTTAGATGTGTACATCTTGAGGCGAGATCCGTCCACCTATTAATTCGACACGCCTCGAATAAATATATCACAGTTTTATCACTATAACTCCGGCCAGGTTGGGGCGAAAATACAATAGAGTAAAGGACGGAATGCCTGTGGTCGCTGATGGGAGAAAACAAACTTGGCAAACAAAGCACGTGCCAAGAAGCGGCTTCGGGTTAATAGGCTGGAGTATATCGGACTTAGAAAACAAAGACAGAGAGGAAATTATAGAGAGAGAGAAGTTTGAAAATAATGAGGAGGAAAGTATTCTAGCTTCATTTATGCCTGCTTGTTGTGAAATACTGCAAAGTTAACAAAACAGTCGCTAGCCAATCATGCAAAAACAATGCAATGTAATAGACCATCCAGATGGGCTAATGCCTGATTATGAATATATCATGCTCAGGTTATAAAAATAAATGACAAATTTCATAAACACTTGTTTGGAGAACATCAGATTAAATCATTCATGCTCGCCATCCACCTGACACACGACACTGTGGACAACCGAATCTGACAGGTAGATCATTATAGACTGTAACCTGTTCTGCATTGTGTTTAATGGCCCTCCTAGAGACCAATTCCTCTGTGACAACATCAAACCAAATATCCTGCACAGAGCCGTGAAGGTGCACATTGGGGGCGCTCTCAAAAACAAGCGAGTTCATATCATCTTTTTCATTCAGCGTTATATCATTATGAAAGTTGCGCATGAAATCTTTCCGTTGCACTCTTTGGTTGCCACCGTCTCCTATTTCAGCTGAGAAGTATTCGACAATTCGGAGAAATGGGGAAACTGTAAGTAAAGAGCCAATCCAACTGTCGTCAGATACCGCGGGTTCGTCAGGGGGGACGGTATACCGCAGATATGAGACGATGAGTTGCATGCAATGGTGAGTAGATATAAGTGTCGGTGTGTCTGTGAATGGAGGCGCCTGGATTATCTTTAATTGCAGATCTCTATACATATCCTTGCGTATATGGGGTGGTATAGGGACAGGTAGTCTCCCAGCTTCAACATCACGTAAGAGAATGTTTGTGTGCTCTCTTCTAGCAAGAGAGTAAGTTTCGAGAAAATATAGTGTATAAAACCTAATAAGAAGCAGCGGCATGAGCAAAATATCCAAGGTAGGTAATACGGATAATATTAGAATCAAAACTCACATAAGGGGTGTGATGTAAAATGAAATTCTTGCAGTGCATTGCTTCACAAATTCCATGCGCTCAAACTTTGAGGAGAACATTGTCTTCATGAAAACTGGCTCACTTTGTGCAAATCTATGCATGACCCGATCTGCAAGGTAGTAACACAACCTCTGGCAGAGCCTCTGTCGACGGCGAAGAGCATACAGATATCTAAAAGTATATAGGTGTCCCCCTTTGGCACTTTTAGATGGTGGGAAAAGATCCGATAGCAGCACTACATCGTCTTTAGGGTTTCGAGTATAGGTTCTCTCGTTGTCTATGGGAGAAGGCAAAGTTCCATGACGGCGTTGGCGAAGGTATTGTCGAGCAATTGGATGCTCGTGTGACGCAAGAAGTTCATAGAATGCTTTGCAAACAAGTTTTAAAGGAAGGAAGTCTGAGATGCCACATTGAGCGAATATTTTGATTTGAAGCTCCACCGGAAGGAGGTCCCAAGGAGAGGAGGTAGGTACACGGTTTACTCTGTCAACACTAAATTTGGGTTAGCGACTACCGGTCGCAAAGCAATATTTGATTCCTGAAATGTAGAAGCAGCAAACATACACAGATGACGAGGAGATGGCGGAGGTGAATACGGTACGCCTCGACGAGTTGTCCCTTTTGCCATCTGCTTGCTTTCCCCGATTGATAGCAGCGCGGGCTTTTTTCACATGTAGAAGTAACTGTACGAGTGAAGTCATCATAAACACTTGAAGGACATGTGAAGACCAGCTTCAGCTTCTTCAAGACCACCCATAAAAGAAACTCGTCACCGAGGAAAACCAAAAAATTAACCTTCTATATTATCCATTATTGATTCTGTTTTCGGCGTGCGCGACGAGGTTGGATGACTAATCGTGTGTTTTAGCTCCTGGGGCAGTGCAAGAACGGACGACAAGTTTCTTCCGTTTACAGATAAACGAAATAATAATCACTACCCAATGATAAATAATAGAGGTAGTGCTTCGGGGATGAAACGAGACGTCCGTCTTTTTTCTCCAAGAATTGGTGGGGGGTGGGGAAGTTAAAAAGACTATCCCGAGGATGCTTTGAGGATAAATTTAGCTATGTTCCTACGGTACCCAAGATCGTGGAGCCATGGCTTACATCATTCGCTAGAAGGGGGGTAGCTACCTAGAGCTATGGTCTTCTGTAATTAAAGTACCCTTTACTATCAATCTCCCCAAAAATCGATCTGAGAGCAACTCTACAGTCTTCCCTTAATTTCTCTTATGGGATATCTCTCTACGTACTAGTACTGTACATATATACAAGCAAAATATGAGCAACAACGTCCTTATCATCGGTGCCACAAGAGGGCTCGGGGCATCCCTCCGTAATCTATATGCATCCAACCCCTCCACCAAAAATGTTATCGCAACAACGCGGTCCAACACCAAACCGGACACCAATCCTAAAGTTTCTTGGGTTACAGACATTGACCTTATGCTGCCCGATGTTGGACAGAAGCTCGTATCTCAACTGCCTACATCACTCAAAATCTCTACGGTAATCATCACGGCTGGGTATTTTGGCTCCGAATCCTTTGACACGCCCGACTGGGAGAAAGAAGTCCAAATGTATACCACGTCCTCTATTGCGCCCGTTTTTCTAGTACAGCAGCTTGTCAAGGCCGGACTTCTTGAGAAGGGAGGAAAAATCATTTTAGTCAGCAGTGAGGCTGGCAGCATTGGCTTGCGCCATGAGAAAGAAGGGGGAGGGAACTATGCCCATCATGCTAGTAAAGCTGCACTAAACATGGTAGGAAAATTGCTCAGTCTAGATTTGAAACCCAGTGGAATAGCTGTAGGTCTGGTTCATCCAGGGTTTATGCGTACAGAAATGACAAAAGGAGTGGGGTATGACAAATATTGGGATGCCGGTGGAGGTAAGCGTACAAGACAGTACATTACACATCCTTTGGAACATTCACGCTGACTTCATATTCTATAGCTGTCACACCTGAAGTAGCTGCTGAATCTCTTGCCTCGTTTATTGACGAATTTGATCTGAGCAAGACTGGGCAGTTCTGGGCACCACGTGGTCCAAGGTATGATATTTAGGCTACTTTTTTCCTTTTATTCCTTTTTTGTTTCTTTTACTTTTTCTATATTTCAGTTTAGAGAAAACTGGTTTATAAAGGTAACTAGAAAAACAAGTATGCTAATCTATGTAATTAATAGGGATATTGGAACTGCCGAGCCAGTTCTAGGGTCTAATTTGCCAACACCTCTGCAATTGCCTTGGTAGATGCTTTTGTTTCCATATCCTGCCAATCACGGCGGAGATGTGGATTCTCTTCCTATAAAAGAGGTTTAGATGGCGAAGGGCAAGACATCATTATTGGGCAGACTTGCATGCAATAACATTCACTTGACTTGTACCTTGCCGTGGATAGATAAGACCCGTGCTTGGTTCCCCGATCCGATTTTTCAGATGTTGAAGGTAACCAAATAATTAGCTTCTAAATGATTATAAACGTCCATAGGTGTGTACATTTATAGGGAAAATACGATATCAGATGCTTTGAGAGGGTTTTTTTGGTCTGGAAATTGCGGCGCAACGATCTCAGGTGCAGGAACGATGCCAGTATAAGGTGGAACTTTCCATACCTAACTTATGGGCCCATTAAAAAAAAAAAATAAAAATAAAAAAATAAAAAAAGGGGGTCTGCTGTCCAGTCAGTCGCTTGTAGGAACACGGGGAGAATACCGGGGGAGAAAAATAAAAAAAAAGGAATTCGAGTGCATCATCCGTGAATCGAACACGGGCCTCATCGATGGCAACGATGAATTCTACCACTAGACCAATGATGCTTGTTCATGCATGGATGTTCTGATTTTGTGTTTCTATTCCGGAGTGCAGTTTTTCTTCGGGTAGCAATCTCCGATGAATGTCGTATTGAATTACATATTCAAAACATACATATATTTTCCCATATGGTTTTTTTAAGTGACGGGAGGGGGGGATAATGAAAGAAGAAGAGAAATTTTTAATTACTAAATTGGTGGGTCAGTCCCCTGCTGGGGATAAAAAATAAAAATAGATATTTAGAATAGGGTAAAAAAGAACCGACACCTCAGGGATTCGAACCCTGGAGAGCGAACTCATAGATTAGCAATTCCTATGCAGAAGACAAGCTTCTTAGGATATAGCAGACCTACGCCTTAACCACTCGGCCAAAGTGCCTTTTAGAGAAGATGAAAAGAAAGCGACACCTCAGGGATTCGAACCCTGGAGGGCGAACCCATAGATTAGCAATCCCTGAAGGACGAATCCTTTTAGGATATAGCAGACCTACGCCTTAACCACTCGGCCAAAGTGCCTCTTTTGATGAGATAATCAAAATTTTGAGGATTTATGAGGATGTCCAATCTCTCACTGTAAAAAACAACGCCACCACATGTGTCAAGCTGTCAAATAAACTTTCTTTCCCATTTCAGCTAATAATAACTGGGTCTCATACCCCCAGTACTTTTCTTCTCTGTAGGATCAGCAATCAGCCATTTTCCCCCTCTCTCTACAGAACTAGTTTGCCATCTTATCAAGCATTCTGTAGCCACTTTGAGAGCTACACTACCTATCAACAGATTAAAGCATGCGTGTTCAAGAGCGGCTATTCTAGTTCTCTTGTTAAGAGTCTACTACAGTCATCCAAAGGGAGTAGTAGTTATGTCGCCTCTGCCACGGCTACTACGGCCCAATCAGTTAGATATTTAGAGCAAATGATAATACAATGACATATTTCAACTTTGTGGAGGCTTTTCCATCACTCGCTCAATTGTCGGCGGCTGGTTCTAGTGTGAAACAGAATCCCAGGAATCCAATCACAGTTTGAGTGACCGACACGAGTCCAGTGCAAAATAGTTTATTTGGCAGCAATTCCAGTGGCTGTTGTGTAAGATTTTTAATTACCTTGTCAACTTGATTTCCACATTGTAAGTGCGCACTTTCCTTGGGCTGCGCCTCTTCCATGGCTTGCTTGGGGTCGTGTTTTACTAGGATATTGTCAGTATCTGGGATTAAACCATAAGTAGACACTCCACCCAAATCAACTAGTCGCGATCATACACTCCCTCATGGGATAGGTATTCAAATGTCACGGTCGCCATGACGTCCTTATATTTTGGTAGAACGAAATTGGAAGGCTTGGGCCGGAAAAAAAAAATGAGTCTGGGAGGTTGGGGTTAGGTCGAGTATCTAGAGAGCAACAAACTGTCGGTTGAATCCCCATGCTGTGTCTTGCCTCGTCTATCTTACATTATGGTGATGGCGATTTTCAACTAGACTCTCGGACTTGGAAGGTAGTACAATGGAGTAGGGTTGTGTTTATTTGCTGGTTGTATCGGTTTTCACCTTTGTTTCCAGCTCCTGTGCCTGGTAGTGGTCGCAAAACTATATAATTTTCCATAGTCCGCAGGCCACGATGCGTTCTATCAAGCGATAAAATCAGTGGCAGAGTAATGAAACTCCAAAAAAAGGAAAAACACCCACAAGACACAATATATATTTCTAGTCATAAATGGAGATACTTATAGCCCTGGTATGTTATATGACAATGCCTATCTATGAGTCGGCCATTGGTTTTAAAGTTACATAGAATCATGGCGGTGATGGGAGGCGCTCGGTAAAATAGAGTTATATATTAGACTTGGAGGGCATGTTGCATCAAATTGGGCACTTTGGCCGAGTGGTTAAGGCGTAGGTCTGCTATACCCTAAAAGGATTCGTCCTTCGGGGATTGCTAATCTATGGGTTCGCCCTCCAGGGTTCGAATCCCTGAGGTGTCGGTTTAATTTTTTTTCATTTCAAAAATTCCTCTTACCTTTCTTCCCCTCTCGTTGCTTCCTTCGTCCAATTATCTTAGTTATATTCATTGTCTTTCGTTTCCTTCCTACCCCTTTAATCAGACTACTCAAGCGTCCCTCTCCTCAAACACCAGTCACATATCAATCAACCACTATGACTACAAATTACACACAACACTGGCAATACTTACTAGAAAAGTTCACACTCACTAGCTACTTGAAAGCGAAATATTTCCCACAGGCTGGTGGCAGAGTGAACTTATGTAGGACAATAAACCTAGGTAAAGGGCCAAGATTTAAGAAACCAGTTCATCCTTGTGTGTTGTAATTTGGGAGCCTAGCTTCAATGGGGTTATCCGGGATGGTAATTGCACACCTAGCTCCTAGTATCGCCTATCTCGTTGTATTGCGATGCCATATTAGTTGGTTGTAGTGTTGCTGTGCCCTTTTTAAAGTGTTGCCTATTCCTATATCTTGCGTTGTTTTCCTTGACCGTCTATTTTGGCCCTATGTACCTTCTCCAACAAAGTAATCCTTTCCCCATATTGTACTCCTATAATCTCTGCCAATCCTTCCTCCTTTGTAGGCCTGTCACACTAACTAGGCGTCCCGAGACCTCTAAGAACCTTCTTAGGCACAACTATTACTAGATATCCCCCTTTTTAGAATCCCCAACATTTTTTGCCTCCACAGCAAATAGATAGATAGCCTTGCCGCGATTCACAATTCACACCCCACCCCCTCATACCAGACAAAATAGTCCGCTTGGCCAGCTATCTCATCTAGGGCCAGGGTGATGGATACTGCCCAAGAAGTGCATACCCCTGAGCCTTTTATCCGCAAACTCCCTAGATTAAGATCTATGTAAGATGCATTTCTAGCAATAGGGATAGAGCCTGAATAAAGTTCTGCTAATCTTGTCCGCTTTGCTGGATTTATTCTCCCATGGTATCCGCGCCCCATCGAGTTCGATCTCAATGTTGTTTAATGTTGTTAATACCTGAATAGTCGAAGGTAGGAACCGCCTTTAGCCTCATTGTCATTTAGCTAGCCACTGCCTCAAAAAACATGAGGATATTTCATGCTCCATGGGGTTTGGATATAGATATATTCCTTTAACGTGTGAATCTAAACACAGGACTTGTGCCGCCAGGGAGTGTCAACGCTAGGCCAACAGGCGTTATTCATTTTTTTCTTACTTATGTAGGCATATGTTTTCTGGCAATCAAAACCGGCACTAGATTGACCGGGCTTGAAGATTTCGAGTGTTTGTTTCTTTGGATAAATGCCCAGACACCAAGTGCTTTTGCCTGAATGATTTGCTGAGCAAATTTGTAGAAATCCTGGTCAGTTGGGGTGTTGTGTGAGGACTCTGGAGGCAATATTGAGAATATATTCACTGGTATCTAGTTCTCAGAAATATTCTAGAATATTTGTGATGGATGCATTCCAGCCTGTTCTTGGTCTCATAATGATTCCGTTAGCCACGGCGCAGCGGACACATTAATCTAACACCAGGAGGAACCGGCCAATGCTGCCTTACCAGGGGAAAGAGATGTCACAATAGATATATATCTCTTGGGGAGAGGGTAGTATTGGCAACATATACCAATTAGAAAGTCCTTTATTAGGGTATATAAAAACATAGAACGAGGTAAGCAGGAAAAAGGATGCAGGGTGTAGGATAAGTTAATATTAAGTAGGAGCAATTTTTTCAACGTTTGACCCACTGAGTTGGCTTCGCGCGTGAATAAATGATTATCACATAAAGGAAAGAAGAAGGAAGAAGCAGGTAGAAATAGGGGGAGTATTATACAGTGACAGCCATATTTTAAGGTTGTACTTCTATACGCTCACACAGAAATATGCTAATAATAGACTCAGGTGGGTGGTGTGTCCCCGCTTCTCTGAATTGGAATAACAATAAAGTTACTGGGCACTTTATACACAGGTGAATGTTCTATGATACAGCAGCTTTTTAGTAAATGGTAAAACTGTACAGTGTATATAAAAGTATAAGGTTTCTAGGTATTTCTGCTGTAGTTGGCGTGAAAGGTATGTCACTAATTGCAAATTCATTGATTCCATCTAAAACATTCATAGAAAGTAATTCTTGTAGGTGTAAAGAATGCATGGAAGAAGGGCCAACCCAGGGCCACTGCTGATGAGTCCTGCAAAAGAGCAGGGAATAAGTACAATAAGATAGCTCTTGTACGATGGGCAAAATTTAGGACCCGGAGCAGAATATTAGAAAAAAGGCCAGCTGGTGTAAGTCAAGGTATATATTATTAGTTATGATACAAAAAGCTTCATAGCACGGCGCAGCGTCTGCTGGGCGTCCAGGTGAGCCCAGTCTGACGTAATATTGAATTATGACACTTGAAATCAATCGACCAATAAATAGAATTGCACGGTCGCTCAAAGAATTAGATTATACCTGGCTAGCAATTATTTCCCCCGGCTTAATCTAGAACGATAGACAGAAACAGTTATTCCTACCAAATTAATCTGAACGAGAAATATATAAAAATTGTTTTTGACTTTAGGAATATATATTACATATTGATAACTCCTTATCAACAAATCAGGCACTTTGGCCGAGTGGTTAAGGCGTAGGTCTGCTATACCCTAAAGGGATTCGTCCTTCAGGGATTGCTAATCTATGGGTTCGCCCTCCAGGGTTCGAATCCCTGAGGTGTCGGTTCTTTTTTTTCTTTTTCTCTCTAATTCAATATATCTATTTACCTACGGGGTTAGTTAGTTAGTATACACTCATCTTTTATTTCTTAGGTACATCATACCGACACAAGCCATGCCATTTTTATTCGCCTAGTATTTACCTACACATAATCCTCCCTCTACACACCTACCTTACCTACCTACGTAAACCAAGTCTCACCATTTGATCTATCCTTTTTTGTTTCTCCCTTCCTTCTTCCCTTTTTTTTTTGAACTCTTGCATGTGTATTATTAATTAATATTATGTATGTATGCTGTTCAACTACCTAAAAATTCTGCGTGGCTCAATGCTTTTTATGGGTGTGTAATGTCTAACTACGGGTATTATTAAAATCCTACATTCTTAGGTACCACACAAGCAACAAACTCATATCAAAAAGTTCCTTTTATAATTACATTTGGATCCAATAGAAGTACACAGAATAGGAAAATTACTTTTTTTAATAATGGTAGTATATACATACATGCAAGTACTCACGTACAAGGTCTACTATGTATATTAATGATCCACTCTACTTGCAATAGCTTGGAAATCATTTATATAGACCACTATTTGACTTAGTTGTGCACATTCAGGTATCCCCCATTCATAAAAAGAAGGACAAATCACACCAGGCAAGTAGTAAGTAGTGAACATGTCTTGCAATTAGGGTAGGTGGGTTGCTCCCGAATCAGAATCCGTCAATTGGTTTCAAGTAGCTCTCGGTAGGTGACAAGGAGTAGCTAGGTGACGACCCAACCGAGTCATATGTGGAGTACATGGACAGGAGGGAAATTAGATGTACATTCTAGCTGAGGTAACCAGGCTGGGATTTTTGTGGAAAGTGCTAAGAAGGAAAGGTTACCGGGGCGTATTTCAAAATTGGAAGTTCTGTTTGTCCACAATGTTCAATTCCCCTTTCATGATACCTTTTTTCTTCTCACATCTACTTACAATGGGACTGACTGGATATGGGAGGATCTTGTAATATATGAACACTTGAGCTGTCTAGTAAACAATGAACTGCATGAGAATTGAAAATAATAAGCCACAAGCTAACTGATATTCGATAGGGATTTCCTTGACGGGCCTATTTCGTCTAGAATACCTCAAAGAAAATTGTATTTATATCTGGGCACCAGACCCCTATTATCATATCTAAATAGCACATGCTTCGCTTTCTCAAAGTTGTAAAAGTTTCTCTGCGGGATTTCCATTGAAAAAATCACGCAGCTAGAGATTTCCCACCACAATATTCAATTTAACATATAGATACACAGCCACCCTACATGTTTGAACAGTTAGGAGAGTGCTCGGTAGAAAAGGATTTGCACCCTAGACTATGATGAAAATTTTCACCTGTAGGATCGGGCGCATATTTCTAAATGCCTGAGCGATCAAGGATATTCCAAAAAAGCAACGCAGCTCCGCCGGCTAAAAACCCAGAACACAAACATGCTCCCTTAATGCAAACTCATGGAGAATCTGCTAGGGCAGGCTTTAACCGGTATCGCCTGTTCATAGCCGAAAAGTGGTAGCATGCTGTCGAATACCGAGAAACTGAAAAGAATACTCGAGAGAGATAGAGAAGTGTTGATTTATGGACCTTCAGTAGCTATGACCTGCTGGAAGACCTTTTTCGAATAAGTGGCTATGATAATTCGTAATGAATAACGATATGTAATTATGTATCATACAAAATAGTTTTGTGATAGGGAAACCTAGGCACATGATCTCTAGAAGCCGAATACTTGAACTGGGTTGGTGATCGGGAGAAATTTGTTCTCCACTGAAAAGAAAAATATGGCTAATAGCGCAAACTACTACTAGTGGTAGCAGAGGTAGTAGGAGTTGTTGTTGCCCAGTAAAAACAAAGTTTGGTTGTTATACATTTGCATAGGTGATAAACAGGGGATGAATAAAACACAAAAACAAAAACAAAGCCTCACTAGTGGACTATGATTGAATGGGATTGGACAAAGAAGATCAATGAAGGTTGCCCCATCTCTGAACCTTGAAGTGAGTACAAAAACACAGCCACTTTGCCCGATTATGGGCCCAGCGCTTGAGTGGGGCTTGGTCCTTCTCTAAGCTTTCACCTAGAGAACAACAAACCGTCAAATCAATGGATCATGGGGGATTAAAGATGTCCCTTGACAATTAATTAAGTATTGTATGCTTCTATGACAAGTCATGCTGATGGAAAAGGCATATCCTAAAGAGAACTGTGGGGGGGGGGGATCATATATGAGGATTAGAGCTTTGACAACTTTAGCAATGCCACAATAAGCAAATGCAATTTAGGACGCTCACATGATGTTGGATAGCGTGATTATGCTAAGAACGAGCCCCAGGTTGGTGTGCGGCAGTGCTTCGGAAACGTTCTGGAATGATGTAACAATATCTTGGGCAATCCCTAAACCTTGAGATATTTGTCCACGATATCAATTTTGACGGAGCTACTCCGCTCTCGCTCAGCCCTGGGATGGAATGGAGACCTCAAGGTGGGTAAAGGGGGGGCCACTCCCGTCTTGGGGAGTGATGAGGTTTGTCCAATCGTAGGAACCTTCTGGCCGGAACCAACAAAACTGAGAGCAGCGTTTTTGATAAGCTAAACCAAACTGCGTTACTCGCACAAGCTCACTGCCTAGGACTAAGCCCCATTGGGAGATACATGGTAAGAACAGGACCCACTATGTTTTGCCTGCACGCGCTTCTCCTCTGTGACGTTTGAATTACAGGTCCCTCTAAAACATATTTAATCGTCTCCATCTGCATCCCTTAGAAACCTGACTTCTATCATTTTGTGTGTGCTAAACCCGTCCATACACTGTTTGTTTACAACCTCATCATAATCACCCAACAAGATCATCACAAGAAATACTTCCGATCGCAAATCATCTAATCCAGAATGTCACACTTAGAAGGTTCTTCAGTTAACGGCAAGGCACCTGCCCACCACAACCCGTCTGGTGTCGTCAATGTACAACCAGCACGTTTGTCTGACCTGCAACCGAAATACGCTCAAGTGATTGAGCACGACGCAAATGATGTTGATGCCCATGGATGGTATGCTGCGTTTAGTATGTTTACCTTTTCTATATCTTCTTCCTCGCGAAACAAAATGAATAAATAAATGGATGAAATGGAATAAAAAGGAGTCTAAATGAAAAGAGGAAGATGGAGAAAACCGACCCGAAGATTGAAAATTCTAATGATTTGGCTATTAAATAGAGCATAATGTGGGCGAGTGTATTGGTGTATTGGGCATCATTCCTTTCTGCTGCTGCCCCAACCCTTTCCGATCTGTTCAACAAGGCGAAGTTGGTCTGGTATCAAGATTTGGCCGGTTTGTGGAATCCTAAGCCGCTACAAATCATACTACTCGATTTCTGACTTTCCTGTATTTAGTTTCGAGCGCGCTGTCGACCCCGGTCTTGTCAAGGTCAACCCTCTCAGTGAGCGTCTGATTACAGTTGATGTCAAGATTCAGATCGTCGAAGTGCCTCGCCAGGTTTGCATGACAAAGGATAATGTTACACTGAACTTGACCTCTGTGATCTATTACCAAATTGTCTCCCCTCACAAGGCCGCGTTTGGTATTTCCAACATCCGCCAAGCACTTGTGGAACGTACCCAGACAACGCTGCGCCATGTCCTTGGAGCCCGTGTCCTGCAGGACGTCATCGAGCGCCGTGAAGAAGTTGCACAGTCGACCTCAGAGATCATCGAAGAGGTTGCCGCGGGATGGGGTGTACAAGTTGAGTCTATGCTCATCAAAGACATTATCTTCAGCGATGATCTTCAAGACTCGCTGTCTATGGCTGCGCAATCCAAGCGAATTGGTGAGAGCAAGGTTATTGCTGCTCGCGCTGAAGTCGAGTCTGCCAAGTTGATGCGCCAGGTGCGTTGAAGTCCCTTACTCCTACATATATAAATATACCCCATCTTTTCTGGTAAACCTATGAATGATAGCTAACGACGCTCTACCAGGCTGCCGATATTCTCTCGTCTGCACCTGCAATGCAAATTAGGTACCTCGAGGCCATGCAAGCTATGGCTAAGTCGGCCAACAGCAAGGTTATCTTCCTGCCCGCGATGAACCAGACAGTGCAGCAACAGCTCGCAACTGCCGACAGCGTCGGCGAAGGTCCCAGCCGCTACGGACAAGGCGATGATGGATTCCAGCGCGCCATGAATGCTCGGGTCGTCGAAGATATCTAAAAATTTTGAACCTATCTTACCTTATGCGGGGGGACATTGCCCTAGGGCAAATGTCGGCTAATGCGTTGCGATTCTCTTCTCTCGTAATAGGGTACCGTTTTACTGGCCCCACTATATTGTATTTTTGTTTTGGCTGTTTTCCTTTTAGCTTATTGTTTTTGCTTTTATTGACGATACCCACTCTCTTTTTCAACCTCTTAAGTCAATTTTGCTGTGGCAATGAATTTTTGATGGAATAGCACGAGTTTAATGACATATGGAGTTCCTAGATTGCGGTTAGAGATATGCAAGGATGCTTGCTGTATTGTAAAATGTAAGCACTTAGTATTCAATTCCTTTCATATCTAATTAAGGCTCAAAGAATAGGGGCGCTAAACCATCATTTGTGCTTGGTTGCCGTTGCTGGAGTCTCCCTTGTAATTTGACTTTCTCCTAAATGAGCGCCATGCTGATAGCACTAGATTCATTTTGTCATAGTCGCCGCCTGTCACTCAAGCCTGCAGGAATCAGATTAATTGGCACTAAGCGCTTATTGGCTATGTATCCACTGAAGCGAGGAGTACAACCTATTGCCTAAAGACCGCCTACTCCCTAAGAAGGTGCCTGTTAGATGAGTCCATGAGGTACATAAGATGATACACCCTACCAATATACTTGGGGGGTTATGAGGCGCTTATCATAAGATTAAATTTGGGGAGGGGTACAAATGTGGTTAAACTATTGGTATCATAATTAGCTATTTATAAACAAGTCTTCTTGTTTTCGTATAAAGGCGCATATGGGTATGAGTCTGGATGTTTCAAGAAGTACACACCTAGTCTGGGCTTAACAACTAATCTTATTTAGTAAACGAGCTATCATGCATCATGCAACTTTGAGATAGTTCATACTGATGGTTACGGCGGGGGAAAAAGAAGGAGGAGCAAAAGTCCAGGTTTACCTCTTAAATTTAAATTTAAATTTGCCCACCCTTAAATATATATCTAGATATCGAGAGGTTAGCTCGTTAGATTGATGATGGCGTGTGGTTGGGTGTAGGTAACCTGAGAATCAATATGTTAGGGAAGTCTCACCGCCCCGGCTGTCATGAGCAATTTTTGCCAGGCGGTAAACTCCCCCCACGTGTAGATGGGGACAATAGAGCAAGGAAGGTACTAAACTACCTACTCATCAACTCATTGACAACGGGCTCCATAAAAGATTTTTTTTTTCCTTCTCTTTTAAGTGGCCCCTTTTAATGAGCTAATTGCCCGCGCTACATTCCTAACAAAGAAACTACATGGCTCTATCACAATCCCCAAGTCCTGCAGTTGTTGTGACGAGGACCCCGACACCTAGCACCACAACTTCTCCCGACTTCACTGACCCATCCTTTGACCCAGTCGACTACCTCAATGATGTCCTCCCTCAATTAGCCTTATCTACGCAATTACAGCCATCAGTTTCTCGAGGGCCTGCCGGAGCGGTCAATCTCACCGAATTAAACTCACGAGTCCAATCCATCCTATCCCAAACCAATGCGCAAAACATCCGACATTCTACCACCCTCACACAACTGACAGATGAGATCCTCCGCAGTGGGAGCCGACTCGCTTACGAGGTTGAAGTTTTAAGGGGTGAGACTATCAGTCTTTCGGATACGCTGACCGAGGGTCTTCGAGATGATATTGCGAGATTTGCGGTGTCTGACAGGCGTCCTGAAAAGAACGGAGGCAAAAAGAATGGAGAAATAGAAGAGGAGGAGCAACACAAACAACAAGAACAACAAAAAGAAAAAGATGATGAGGATGAGAATGATAACGATGATGAGGGACAAGAAGGAGAAGATATGCAACTCCACGATCCAGAATACATCATGAAACTACGAACATTGAATCAGGTCCGCGCACACTTGGAGGACGTTGTACGGACATTTGGGGACGCAATGGAGTGGCCGTTAGCCCCATCAGAGACGTCTCTCACGTCGTCGTTTTTATCAGTGTCGGCACCGGAATCCGGCCCTGATAGCCATAGTCGTGAGGAGAAGGGCCAGGAAGTCGCAAAGAAACTGCGATCGGAGATCGCAACCCTTCTTGAGGGTGACAGTGATGATGTTAATGCTGCACTGAAGGCTGCAGCGCAACGGGTGGAGGAGTTACGTACACTAGCAACTGTTTGGAAGGGTACGGCAGAGGAAAAGGCTCGAAATCGGTTTGTGGATGGCTTAATGAAGATGGTTGACGATTATCAAAAGATGCTTGAAGCCCAAGGCAGATCGGATTTGTCACAGGCCCCATATGGAAAGGGACTGGGTGGAGGTCATCGACGCCAGGAAAGTGAGGGGCCTGGTGGTGGGATTTTCAGGAATTTACATCGTCTACGAGAGGAGATATATTTGGAATGATTTGCTATCCATATCATCTATTATTGCTGTATATTATTCACATACATTAGTGGGTTTCTTTCTTTTTTGCATGGAGCTGTGGTGTACTTGCTATGATGTATACCCCCTGCCAATTGGTAGATCTACGTTGTGATTTAGCTATATATCTTTGAAATTCCTATTTACAACAGTTGATATACAATAACTGCCTGGATAGCTCGTACCTCTGCGGTAGTTGTAATCCTATTATTTTACTGAGTCTTTAGGTACCTACTAGGTGATGGTTTGTCTTGACAACAGGGTTTACAAGTAGGTAGGTGTCTAAATCCTTCTCTCTAGGTATGGAATGTATGAACACCGAAGTTAAAGAAAGAAAAAAGAAGGGGAAAAAAAAATTGACAGTGCCACAAAAGCCCGAAATAGAGAGTTATATAGTATAAGGATAGAGAATAGACACTATCCCACGATGCGTGTTACATGACCTGTGACCTACGGGTTTCCTTTCAAGTTCAAATTCCTTGACCATAAAGGATCTACTTACATTATCGTTTCATTCTCTCTCAAGTTTGAAAAGATCAGCGAACTGGTTGTTTTGAAATTGTAGTAGGTGTGTATGTGTGCATGGATGTATGCAACATTACAGGCTGTTGTAACTTAAGAAGTCACCAGCACGGCGTCTTTCTGTGTGCAAGCTGAACTATTTGCCGACCTAGTCACGATGGAATACCCCGTGTTGTTTAGGGATAGATGGAGGGGAAAAGAACCTGCTAAGTGGTAGGATAGGCAGTGGGTTGTAGATACTTACCTAGGTAAGTTAGGGATGGGGAGCAAGCCTGTTTGTTGTTGTTTTGTTCCTGAGCCGTCTATAACTATAGGTTGATGTTTTATGAAGATCATTAACATCTAGCAATATAATTGATATAATATATATGATAGGATTGCACTAATAATGGCTTGAGCTCGAGAGATGAAACGGAATGAGGGGGAGATGACGCGGCCATTTAAGCTTGTGCTGGTAAGGCTTAGGTGGTACCTGGAAGGCATTCCGAGCTACACACGTACGACTTATTGATGAAGTCACCTCAGAATATAATAGCGAAGCTTGGTAGGTATAGTAGAGAGAGGTGGTGTAGTTATAGGTTGAAACTACTTATGCTCTGGAATCCAGAGTCTGGGAATTGGAAAATAATAATAAAGAAAAACCTTATCTTTGTCATTGTCATTAAATACTTAACTTTACACACGTGGATACCACTCCATTGACAAGGCAGTTGATCCTGTAATTATGAATACCTACCAGTAATAATACCGAATATCCCGCCGAGAGCAGCGAAAATCATCTCCTAAACAGTCACGTTGCAGCGTATTTTAGCTGTTCTCTTTGGTTCTTTTAAGGATCCAGTCTGCGCTGGATTTCTCCTGGAACCTCCCTCCCAGGCCGTCGTCATCATTGACTACTTGTCCTCTCTCCATCATGATGCTCTCTTGTTGGGGTCATTGAGTTTCCGATTTCCTTCCATTCATTTTATCCTCCAACGTTCTACATTTTCTTCTCTTTTCTTTTCGTTCCTGGTGAACGGAATGTTCATCCCCCAGAAATACCAGTTTCCTACTTCCTGAACCGGACAGCTCTTCCCCCACCCCCCCTTGCTCAGCGGCATCCATTCTTTCTCGCGGAAAAGCATAATTATTTTTTATTGGAAAAAGTAAATTAAATAAATAAGATACTCCATCGAGGATGAATTCTCGCTCCTCTCTGAACGGCCCTTGGGTCGATCAGTATCATTCTTGGAGGTCCTCTGCGACCATGTTTTTCAGTCAAATTTACTATCGTCGGCCTCGTCCGCGACCCATGAGGGCTGTCTTCACCATCGCAACCGGTGTTTTCTTAATATTTCTTCTATTGCGCTCCTTTCGTGAAGTGAGCTTTCCCCTTCCTGTTTACCACCGGCCAGCAGATATATTTAAATAATATAAATGTCACAAATGAAACTGACCAGACCTTTCTAGGCGCCTGTAAATTACTGGCTCACATATCCGTCATATCACCCCTTTCATGAGAACCCTGAAGATGCATCAATCGTTCCCCCGAGACTCCCCCACCACCAAACTAAAACTACTCTTCCCCAAAACCTGAAGACCGGCCCATCTTTCCATTTCGTGGTGGCCGCAAATCGACAATCCGCTTCTCTGTGTCGTACCCTAACCTCCGCAATGATTCTAAACTACCCACCCCCGACTCTGGTCCGTTATGGGAGAGAGCTTCCGGCAGGCTCCAAGGAGTATGATTATATGGTCGATCGGATTACGGGTATATATAACTTCTTCGGATACTCAGAACACCTGCAAGATAACGACATTGTGCTCCTTGTGGATGGCGCTGATATAATATTCCAACTACCGCCGGAGGTTATGGTTAAAAGGTTTCAGGACTTGTTGCGGGAGAATAATGCTAAACTGCGGAAAAAGTATGGTATGGTGACGGTGGAACGCCCGTTTCGTCGGGAGGGCCTCGAGACTCTTCAAAAGTACTCGCAGCGTGTGGTGTTTTCCGCAGGCAAGGAATGCTTCCCAAACCTTCAGAATGATCCCGGGTGTGCAAGTATCCCCGAATCTAGCCTACCCCCAGATGCTTATGGTTGGAAAACCGACATTTACCCCGATGGCCATCTGAATCGACCGCGGTGGCTCGCGCCAGGGGCCGTTATCGGCCAGGTTGCCGATTTGAAATTAATTTACGCTCAGGTCTTGCGGTTTGTCGAGGAACACCGCAATACCCGTGGGGATTATCTAGCTTTGACCCAGATGTATGGCCGGCAGGAGTATGTACGAGAGCTGGAAAGACGCCGAACGTCGAATGTGTTCGCAGAGTGGATGTATCGATTGATTGGAATCTCCGACGCGTCAAATATAACCAGCAAGGTCACCACCCCTCACCTAGAATCAGGGCAGCGGTATGAATACGGAATTGGTGTAGATTTTGAATCTCGTCTGTTCTTTAATGCCTTGAACTCGAAGCAAGATATTGAATGGCTCAAGTACAACAACATATCTAGAACATCAGCTGCTCAGATGGAACATCGTGTGCCTCGGGAGCACCGCCTTCTGCTCCCGGAGGAGCTTCTGGAGAAAAACATGGCGAATCCATTTACCCAGCCCAAGTTCGGCAAGGGTGAATATATTAACCCACCCTTGAACAAAACCCTAGATGCTCTACCATCGAACCGTTCTTGGCACAACGTTCCCCTGCTCACAAATGTTCATTCCGCATCAGTCCCGGCTATGCTTCAATTGAATGTGAAAAAGGACCGCGCGTTTCGAGACGCGTGGTGGTCAAAAATGTGGTTTCAACCCTGGGCTAGGGCTCTTCTTCGCAAGTACATGCGCTCCCAGGGAGGGTTCGACGCAGCTCAGATGGCCCTTCTCGGTGGCCAGAACCTCTGGGATATGCGTGGTGGCGCAGGAGGCATCTGGACAGACAAGGGGGAGTGGATTGACTATCCTGAAGTCTGCGCCGGATATGAGCGCGATCTATTCGACGACGAACTCGGAGTCTGGGGCCAGGAAAGTGGTGGCGGCGACGAACCTGTCTACAACCAGTTCGGCAACCTGATCAAGGGCAAAGAAACCTTCGATTTTTAGTGTTGCCTCTGATTTAATTTCTTTTTCTTTCTCTCTCTTTTTTTTTTTTTTCCATTACGTTTTCCCGACCCGTCCAATATTTGTCCCTCCGTGTTGGGTTATTCTCCCATCCCATCTTCATTGCATATATTTACCTTATTTTGGTACAGTGCATGGCTCAGAACAGAGCACAACTGTACATTTTTCTGTATGGTATTGGAGTTTTTCTGGGCTTGTGATCTTGTGCTAATTATGGCATGGCGTCTGGGCCATTTCCTTTATCCCCCACCTTTTTTTTTTAACCTACTTTTTGTCCACGGACCATGTATAACCTAGAGATACCAAGTATAGATCTATTTAGATTAACTCGTTTGAAAAATGTATTGAAGCAAGCAACAACCTACATAAATATGGATAACTACCATTTCTTAGGAAATTAAATTGAACAAAATAAGGGATATATATACACAAACAGTCATATCATCGTATCATAATGTACTATACAACTCAAGCCAGTCTCACTCTTTCCCAGGACACCTCCCTATTCATCTCTACTACCTACCGCCTCCCCAACGCCTCCCGAATGATCGCTAACACACTACTCACATCCTCCTGACTCAATCTCTCCTCCCTCTCTTCAATCACCGTATCCAGCAGCGCAAGCGCCCCATAATCCCTAGCCATAGCCGCCTCATCATCCTCCCCTTCCCCCTCTTCTGCCCCTCCCTCTCCATCTAGTGCATCACCACCACCGCCGCTATTATCAACATCCATCCCATTCTCGTCCTCCTCCTCCTCCTGCTGCGTCTCCGCCGGTCCATCCATTCCAATCCCCAAGTTTACAATCATGACGACCTCACCCTTTGTAAGCCCGAAGGGTTGTAATCGTGTAACGAGGGAGCGGAGGGCATCGTCGATGGGTGCGGGAGCATTGTTCGAATATGAGGCGTTGTTCGGAGTAGCATCTTGGGGTGGAAGTGGTTGGCCGTTGGGGGTCGCTGTGTATTGGGGGTAATTGAGTAGGTGGGGGGAGAGTCGGCTGGCGTAGTTGTGTATCTGTTTTTTTTTATTAGTATTTAGATTTTTAGATTTTGTATGATATGGTTATAAATATATATAGCTATATATGTGTGTGTTTGTGTACGTATGTGTATGGTGTATGTGTATGTGGGTTTATTAGGGTTGGTGAAGGAGGGGAAGGGAGGGGAGGGGAGGGAAAGCAAACCTCTTTCACAACGGTATTATGATCTCTCAAATCAGGACTTGGGATCCAATGTCTAGAGTTTGGAGGTGGGTTTGGAGGTCGTCGCGGTGGATTGGCAGTTAAATAAGCTAGAACCTCAATATTGGTGAGGACAGCATCTTGGGGGTTGACGATCTATTTTTTTTTTTTTGCTTTATCAGTACTTTTCTTTTATTACTTTTCTCCGTCCCTCCCTTGCTTTCTTTCTTTGGAGTGAAAGAGGAAAAGGGGAATTGGGATTAAACTTACCCTCATGGTACATAGGTGGGATTTCTTTGTTTTTATCTATATTTCTGAGGTCGATGAATGGTTGGGTGGGATGAGATGGAGGAGAAAAAAAAAGATACCAAGTTACATTATTGCCGGCAGTAAATCAGCATACCGCTTAACATGATACCTACCTATTCACCGCCTTAAGCCCTCATGATAGATGTATGGCGGGGAAGTGAGTGCAGTCAGTTGTGCCGGTATCTAGTTCTAAAGTTCTAAGTGGTACATCTTAGGTCTTAGAAAGCTATTTATACAGTATATAAGGCTAATATTACTCTTCTCGACTCGGTTCGGAATTGTATAATAACTACGGAGGACATGATTCATTCCGTGACAATTCGCTAACAAACAGGGCTGTAGTGGAGGACTAATTTTTTATTTTTTTTTTGTCTTTTATTTGTTCTTAAACTTTTTTTTTTTTGAAATATTTATATGGTAAAATAAATACGGAGATACAGGAAGGATGAATTATCAACATCTTTATTATTCCTAAAATCCCAGCAAGCACCTTCTGCGCCATGGATGGACCAATAATTCCCATCCTTGAAATACCACCCAAAACAGTTGTAACTCTTCGAAAATAGCAGGCAGATAACGAAAAAAATGAGAAAAGAAAAAGAATCAACCCACATGAGTGTGATATCATACAGAAATAAAGAGAAATCCGTCAAGTTTTCAAAACTTTTTTCATGTTGTTTTCCACTTCCATTCCATTTACTCATCGCTCTTCTTCTTCTTCTTTTTCTTCTTCTCATCATTGTCCACTTCTTCACCCTCGTCTGACCGCTTGCGCTTCTTTTCATCTCCCTTGGATGCCTTCTTGGCTTCCTTCTTGGCCTTCTTGATGTCCTTCTTGCTGATCGAGCTCGGGTTGCCAGCAGCGTCGAATTCAATCTCACCCCGCTCGAGCTTTCGCTGATATCGCTTGACACTCAAGCCAGCCTTTTCGGCCATCTTCTCGAGATCGGATTCCTTGCTCTTCTTGGACTTCTTCTTAGGAGACTCCTCCTCTGAATCAGAAGACTCTGCGCCGTTGGCAGTGGGCTCTTCGTCCTCAGAGTCAGAATCAGCCATTTCGGTGTCCTTAACCTCTTCAACGAGCTTCTTCTTCTTAGGGGCGGGAGTGGCCTCATCCTCGTCCATAGCATCGGCATCGGGGTTGTACTTTCGGACTTCGTTGATGTTGAACTTCTTGGCCTGAACAGGAGCGCCGTTGGGGCCAATAGCCACACCACGGGGCTTGAGAGCCTTGCCCTCCAATGCAGCAAGCTTCCTCTCCAGGTTGAATCGGGCTTCTGTACCCAGGGCAGCCTTCTCCTCCTCTGCGACGTCATCGTCCCATTCGGCGAGGGCATCGACACGGAGACCAAGAGAGGCCTTGGCAGCCAGAACTCTTGCCATCTTACCCTTGTTCTTTCCGGTGGCCTGTCCAATGAGGGAAGCGTGGTAGATAAGACCATACTTGGGTGTGTCGTGCTTGGTCTTGAGGGCACGGAAGAGAGCCTTCTCGGCGCCGAGAATTTGGATAGTACTGGCTGGGCTCTTGGAGAGGTTGGTCAAGCTACCAGCATGGGCAATAAGACGTGCACCAACCAAATCGCCAACGAGAGCAGTCAAGTTGGGGGCAATAGCATTCATACGGGCAGAGAGATAGCCAGCAAGTTGTGAACGGTAATCGGAGAAGCCAATGACCTGTTCAGCCAGAGCCTGAATGTTCTCCAAGTCCTCCTCGCTAATCTCAGTACCCATAGACCTATCAGCAGCAGCCTTGACAGCAGCCTCGATCTCCTCCGGGAGGATCTCAGCAAGATCAGATGACTCCCAGTTAGTTCTCATACCCATCTTCAGGACAAGTCGTGCGTATGCAATATTATCGTTGAGGATCTTAGCCAATTCGGGGAAATGCCATCCGTACCACTCCTTCACACGCATAGCGTAGTTGTTCAACTCCTTATCTAAATCATCGAGGAGGCCAATGGCTTGCACAATCATAGTATCAATTTTATCGGGGGAGAACTTGAGCTTATGACGAGCGAGAGAATGAGACAAACCCAGGGACATGGTAGACATGTCTTGGGGAAGCAGACCGGGGATCAAGGTAGGCAGATGTTCACGGATCGCACGGTAAATATCGGCAGTAGAAGAATCGGCGACCAGGGAGATAGAAAGTCCAGGAAGCTTGCCAATGGCATTACCTTTAGGACAATAGATTAATACGACATGTACTTTCCATATTTTAGTGATAGTTAGCGATTACATACCGAGTTTAGGATCGGCAACTGCCAGAGAAACCTTCTTCTCATCCTTGATCTCATCAAGAAGACTTGCGAGTTTAGGAGTCACTTTTCCTTCCACAAGTGAAGCAACTTCCTCTAGAGCGGTAGCGGCGCTATCGAATTTCTGGAAACTCTTCAATTTCACCCTATATTGAGATGTTAGAGCATGCTTTGCGGGGGCGGAAAAATTTTCTTCTTTTCTTTTTCAACCCGTCGACTCAATGGACCCAAGGAAAATAACCCTCTTCCACAAGAAACGAATTGCAATAGGATTAGATAGGATTCGGCTTACAGGTTTGAAACACCCTCTGCAGTGGAGGCCTCAGTAGCCAAATCATCTCTCTTCAGAAGCTTCTTGTCTTTAGCTTTCAGCAGGGCATAACCCGCACTGGTTTCAGTAAGAATAAAGAGTGTCATGGTGCACGGCCTCTACTCCCAGCTGTTAAAGGATGTAAAGGGATGCGAGCTGGAGGTAAGAATAGAGGGGGGTAAGGCCGATGTGTGGGCGACCGTGGACTCAAACCACCAAAAGCGTGCTGCTGGGGGGAATTTTTTTTTTTTAAACCTTGACACTAAAAAAGTGCAGAAAAAGTTGCTTCCCGTGGTTGGTGGCTCGTGGCCTGTGGCTTGTGTGTGCGTGTGTGTGCGCGTGTGTATGTGGCGGTGTAGTATTACATAATCGGCAAGCGGCCAAAAGAACAACAGGGCGAAGCTCCCGTTCTCAATGCGGAGAGCGGCTCTGGACCACTGGCTATTTATTATACACCATCCCATCATGGAGGGACTGTTTTTTAACGTTAATAGCGGGTATGTTATGCTTGATACCCGCGGTGGACAGCTGCTTCTTTGGGAGGTGACCGACTAACTAGACCTATAGCTATATCGAGGGGATTGTCCGAGGATATCGAAACAGCCTCCTCACCGGCCAGCATTATTCGAACTTGACCCAATGCGAAACCATCGATGGTCCGTTGTTCACCTACTCTCCCACGATCCTGGCCCTGACTCTGTTACTCATTCAATCCTAACTCGTGATTCTGAACTCTAGACGTTAAACTACAGCTGGCACCTGCATATGGCGACTTCCTCGGGGCCCTTCCCCCTAACCCCTCCACCTCTGCTCTTGCAGGCAAGATGACGGAAAAGTTGGTCGCCGAATTCCGCTACCTCCTCGCGCAGGCCACGGGGTCTACCGCTAGGTTCTTGGAGTACCTTACCTACGGATACATGATCGACAATATTGCTCTCCTGATTACGGGTACTCTGCATGAACGTGATACACGGGAACTCTTGGAACGATGCCACCCCCTGGGATGGTTTGAGACCCTGCCTGTGCTTTGTGTTGCAACAAATATCGAAGAACTTTACAACTCTGTATTGATCGAGACTCCTTTGGCTGGTTACTTCAAGGGCAGTCTGAGCCATCAAGACCTCGATGAGCTGAACATTGAGATTGTCCGTAACACTCTCTTCAAGAACTACCTCGAGGACTTCCATAACTTCGTCACGACACATCCCGATTTCCAGGGTACTCCCACACAAGAAGTTATGTCAGAGATTTTACAATTCGAGGCGGATCGTCGTGCGATCAATATTACACTGAACTCGTTCGGCACAGAACTCTCCAAGCTTGAGAGGCGGAAGCTCTACCCTGAGTTCGGCAAGCTCTACCCCGAGGGATCTCTGATGCTTTCTCGAGCGGACGATATCGAGTCTGTGGCCCTTGCTGTCAGCATCTCCGCTGATTACAAGGCTTTCTTTGACGCCGTCGGTCTCACCCAGGGTGGAGGTAACTTCGGCGGCATGGGTGGCTCCGATGGAAAGAGTCTGGAGGATCTGTTTTATCAGAAGGAAATGGAAATGTCCAAGATTGTCTTTACTAGACAGTTCACCCCTGCTGTAGTTTACGCTTGGATGAGGCTGAAGGAGCAGGTAAGTCAAAAGTCAACGACTCAACCACAGGATTTCGCACCACGACCTGGGCTAACGATTGATTCAGGAAATCCGCAATGTCACTTGGATCTCGGAGTGTATCGCACAAAACCAGAAAGAGAGAATTGGGAACTTTATTTCCGTCTTCTAAGCGTAAATTCTCTACGTCTTCCCTTTTCCCTTTCTTCCTCTTCGTCTCACCAATTTCCATTGTGACTTGACTTGGATCTCCCCTCCTGTACTGTCACATGCTTCTTTTCTCCCTCCCTTTCGTGCTATCACGTTATCTCTTGAATAGTATCCGACAAGTTACCCGATTTCGTAATGAGCGCATCAAATCGTTCGGGCTTAATCCGCATGTCTCTGATCTTTTTTTTATTCCATTCCTGCTTTAAGGCGTTCGGGGATACTTTTTTTTTTTTTTTTTAACTTCCACCTTTGCTTCATGTGACATAGTACAGAACAGTATAGTATATCATAGATGAAGAAATTCAAGCCTTCAACTGATCATAAATTAATCTTGAGCTGGCCTCGCCCTTTTTTTCTTTATTCTTAGCAAGGCAAAATCATTGCTGTTTGAACAACGAGGGTATGTACAGAAGCCGGATCATATATGTCCTATTATAATTGACAATAGAAAAGAAGCCTTCGTACGTATATAGAATAAAGAATATATACAACAAGTCTGTCATTTTCGCCTTTCCACCGCCACAGTAAAACAAAGTATAAATAAATATATACATAATAAAAAATAAAAGCCTCAGTTAAAGAAATAAACAAATGAGTCAGTCAATTTCATATACTGTATATAATAGATCACATACCTACCTAAGGTAAGTGCAGGTACCACTGAGTAGCACCCCTAAGCCCTTAGTGTATGTTTGGTAGGCAGGTATCATTCTGTGATAGAATTAATTATTGGTACCACTGGGTAGGTATCTACTATAGTATAAGGACGCATAGGGGAGAATACCTATATCAACTTGGTGGAAACCCGAGTAGTATGCCACTCGCCTAGCGGAGAACTTTCATCCAGCTATGAATATTGTATCTAGGGTTCGTGGAGCTGGAAGTGAGTAACTGCCCTGTACCTTCTACAAACAGCAGCAAGTCAACTGCTCCTTCCCAGGAAGTGAAAAAGGGAGGGATTGGGCTAGGTGTGCCATCTTAAATAATATGTTAGAATATCGTAGTTTGTTGAGTATATGAAATCGAAGAGGAAAAAAAAAAGCCTTCATTGAAAAAACCATTTTTATCAGTGATATACGGGTTACATTATAATTTTTTATCTATGGATCAAGGCAGAAAAGGGCATTTAGCTGAACTTGATGATGCAGCCAGAGAAGTCTCGAGTGCCCTCGAAGACCAGGGGTACAAACACGCGTTCATCGGGGGTTATGCTGTTCCTTTACTTGGGGGAAATAGATACACTAAGGCAAATTGGGATTTGTTCTTATTTCTGTCAGATGAGACTACTAATGCATCCCAAATGGTAATTAGGATTTTGATGTTCTTGTGCGCGATGACCATAATACCATCCAGCAGGTCCTCCTCAAATCAAGTCCCAGGTTTCGGCTTACTAGTACCAACCAACTGGTGATACAACTTGTGAGTGTCAATCAAAATTTGGTGCTGTATATACTAAAATAGTCGGGGAAACAGGGATCCGAAACGGAGAAAAGCGCTAAGTTCGCAGTCGAGATCCTTCTTGGGGGAAAACACCAACAGTTGAAGTTGCCGGACGTTCACTCCGCACCAATATATCGGATATCTCGAGACGAAGTTCAAAAACCATGTGAATTATGCAACCTAGGTGTTCAATTTGTGTGAAAGACTAACATGGGCTTTAGTCACAATCTTACATCCGTCGATCCTTATACTTACAAAAGTGAAACGGAGGATGTACATCGTTGATTCAACGAGGCCCGCAAGCATTCGGAAAGTGGAAGGTGATTTTGCAGACATGAAAACCATCCTCCACTGGCTGGCGGGAAATAGCTCAATAATTAGCTTTACTGATTACCCAGAAAAGCCAAAGGAAGAGCTTTTGCCGGCATTTAAAAAGCTGTGGATAAGACATCCGAATGTTCGGCATCTTCTAGAAGTGACTATGGAGGAAGGGGACCTACAACTAGTTGGATTCTGGGAGAGGATAAGAGTTCAAGTATTAGTTTAGTTGTCTGATATCAAAGTATAAAAATTTTCGGGCGACAGAACCTGTATCCAGGGTAAAATAACTTCATGCCCACAAGGTAGATGTTATTCATTGGCATTTGATATAGTCCATATCAACCGACAGTCACGGATAATATTCTCAACAAGATCCAGGCCCTGAAGCTCATTTGGCTCCCAATCCCAACCTTTGACAAATTCCACTGCTCCCTCCACCCTTTTCTGAAACTCTTCCTCACTTTCATTCTGATCATCATCCTCATTCGTAGGTTCGGGCTCATGAAAAATGAAGTACGGAATAAAGGTGATGAGGTCTGAGTGTACCTTCTCTCTGCTTATATCACCAACTGGCTTTTGAAGGAGATATTTAATCAGAGATAGCAGATATTTAGTAGGTTTTGGTGTCAAAATTTGGTAGAACCGGTTGAATGTAGACGGGACTTGAACAGTATCTTCTAATCGGAGGCCAATAAAAGATAAGGGATATAAGTGAATATGTCGCTTCCGGAGGAGACCGGTTTCTATAACTCTATGATTGTAACCTGTCGTATCCCACTCCCCTTGATCTGGACTGTAATGCATTTTTTTATCATGGCTGTTTGTCAAGGGTATGCCGTTTTCAATAAGGATCTGAGACGCAAGTAATAGCTTGTCATCTGGGACGGCCCATTCGATTCTCTATGCAATGTTAGAACGATTTATACTATACGAAGCATGGAGGTTTGATAGCATGATGGGCGACTCGTACAAGGAGCATAATGGGGTACCCGCTTCGCTGCTCAATCTGTTGGCCATATTCAACCATGGGGATTCCTCTTCTCTGCAAGGCCTTTGCTGCTATATTGACAAGGCATTGCATTTTATTGATGGAAATGTTCTCTTTTTGGGTTGGTACGTCCATAGGGAAATTCAAAAGTCGATTCGATGGAGAGCTATCCTGGTGGTATGATTTAAAATGATGTAGAAGTATGAATCAATTGATACCATAAAGATTCGTCATATTAGAACTAAGGTAGGTAGTAGCTGTTGTCGGATAAAAGATCATCTGACCCGGCTCAAGTAAATCTAATTCTAGGTAGACATGGAACCGGCTGACGATGAGGAAATCATGATGACAGACAGTGGGAGTGTCCTATCTTATAAATATTCATTTCGTTTCGTATTGTTTATTTTTTATTCTTGATCTGGGGCACCGATATTACATTTATACCCATACTAAATCTAAAAATCCAAATATCATACATTATACCCATCCCGTGAGGAACAATTCACTAAGAATAAGAATATGAATTCAAATAGGAAGGGACATATATTTGAGCTTTCTCTCCCCACTTCTTTTTCTTTCTTTTCTGATTGTTGTTTGTTTTCATTGTTTAGTTTGTAACCATCATTCTATCTATAGTGTATACTCCCTATCTCCTCTCAGGCACTTACCTATGCTCCCTCATTACTGTGACTTTACCAACCATGCCATTCTTACAAGCAGCTGCAGTCAAAAAGTAAACAGAGGAAAGAGAGTATCCAACACCTTCAGGAAGTGTATATATATATATATATATATATATTGAAAAAAAAAGCGCTGTAAATCCATTAAAAAATATGTATAGATATGGTTAGATGGCTGACTCAATACCTACATATAACTAACACATGCAAGAACGAAAGGAAGTAAGTACTATGAGGTATGATAGATAACTTCTCGGCTCTTACACCTCCTGCCGCCCACTAAGTTTAAGAGAGAGCATAACTAGGTAAATATATCTAGCGTATCATAGAAGAAAGAACCGCTCACACCTTTCCACCTTCGAGTCGACCTAACAAAGTCCAAATAAGGAACATCAAAACAATATGAACTCAAAATAAAAACTAGGAGGTAGACGGGTAGGGCGGATTGGACAACATGTAGTAAGAAACACCATCCAGATTCCGGTTCCCCCCCCCCTTTTACCCCCCTTTCATCTTTCCCTCTACCTATGTAGGTAGGTACTTTAGTTTTTTTCGGTTTCGGTTTCCTCCTGATGAATAGCCATCTTCATGTCGGCCAACTCTCCAACATCCTGTACACCTGCAAGACCCAAGCTCTCGTTGATACGCTGCATGCGCATGCGATCTGCCTCCGCGATACTCTCCTGTCCACCACCAAAGTAGACATCCAGTTCCTCGAGAGTCTTGTCCTTTGTTTCGGGGGCGAAGCGCCAGATGAAAAGACCTCCAAGGGCACTGAAGATTGCGAAGAAGATGTAGGTTCCGTATTTCATGCTGTTGAGCATGTCCTTGGTCGTGAGGCCGATGATGAAGTTGAACATCCAGTTTGTGGAGGCTACGATGGAGACACCGCGGGAACGGGCACTTGTGGGGAAGATTTCTTGGGCAAGAACCCAGGCCACAGGTCCTATTTTTTTTTTTTTTTTGGTTAGAGATTGCTTATTTATAATGCCCAGAGGAGTTTACGAGACCAGGAGAGAGAGGGATGGGGAAAAGAAGGGGGGGGGGGGGGGGGCTGGAAGGGAAACTCACCCCAAGAATAAGCAAAGTTGACAGCAAAAAGCCAGATAAAAGCAATAGCTACCCAGCCTTGAGCTTTATACAATCCCTCGTTCTTCGCCCAGTCATCCTGGTACAGACCTTCCACCGTAGCGACGACAATATGACAGCAGAACATGCCAATGGCACCCACAATAAGGAAAGTCTTTCGGCCAAACTTATCGAGGTAGAGCACCGCAGGAAGCGTAAAGAGAATCTGGAGGATACCAGTGACGCCGGTGGCAAGCAAGGTGGTCTTTGTTGAGGAGAATCCGAACGAGGCGAAAATTTGGGGGGCATAGTAGAGGACAGCGTTGATACCGGTAAACTGTTGGCAGATCATAGTACCTAATGGTTCCATCTATTAGCCCGGGTCCTAACCCAAGTCCTAACCCCCTTATTGTTGAAAGGATCGTAGTAAAAGATGGTCATACCGCATCCAAGGATCAAACGTTTAAGCATATTTGGAGCAAACAACGCCTTCCAAGGTGCCAGTTTTCCTCCCTTCCGAATAGCTTCCTGATCCGATTCCTCATCGAACATCACAGCGGCTTTAATTTCGAGGATTTCAGCCTTGAGCAAGGGATCATCGGGGCTCAAGCGTCTCAGCTTTGAGAGTGCCAAAACGGCCTCCTCTTCGCGATGCTTGGACATAAGCCAACGAGGGGAGAAAGGGAAGAAGAACATTCCGAAGAAGAGAATCCAGGCGAAGAGAATCTGTAGGGCCAAGGGGAAGCGCCATGAAATAGTCCTCTGGCCAAGACATGTGTGGCCGTGATTCTGCTCGTAGTTGTAGGTCCCATCAGGGAGGTAGGGTTTTTCGATTCCTTCGGGGTTGCAGTCCGTGCCGCCGACAAATTGCATACCTATCCGCCATAATATTAGGGTTGATATTCTTGACGGCTGGGCAAATAAGGAGAAGAAAGAACAGAGCGAACCATACCATAGTCTAGCCAGAAAGCAATTGATGTTCCGATAGTAATGGAAAGCTGCTGCAGTGAAACCAAAGATCCTCTCAGCTCGGGAGGAGCAATTTCAGCCTGGTAAAGGGGAATGACCTATATCCCTCATATTAGTAGATTTCATTGAAAATAAGCAGTTAGATGTAAGTATACATGACTAAACATTCCAATTCCCAAACCACCAACGATTCGCCCCGCAAAGAAATAAGCCGGAGTCTGCGCTCCAGATTGCAAGCCTGACCCCAGAGTAAAAACTATGACCGCTACCATCATGGAGTACTTGCGCGAAATCTTATCTGCCAGATATCCGTTGAACAAGGCACCAGCCCAAGCACCCAGCTCGAGGGCAGAGACCAACCAACCCTGGATGGTCGAGCCCATGAGCCCAGGGAAATGGTTCTGGAAGTTTTGCATGACCAAAATGGGGCTCATGACACCTTGATCATAACCGTACATGATACAACCGATAGAAGCAAATGTACAAGTCATGAAGACATAAGGGTTCTTGAGCATTCCCACGAGACCGTGGGGCTTCTCAGCGTTGTTACGCCCGACAAGGGACTGACTGACGACCATCTTGGCGGACGATGTTCGATATTCTTGTTAGACGGGATGGGAAGCCTGACAAAAAAGGAAGAATGAGAGAGGGGCAATATATATCGATAGGATTTAATATAACCCTCGCCCCCTTTTCTTCAACTACAGAGTAGCATCAGAAAGAGGGGAAATGGGCCGAGCTGGCGTTCAGAATTTGGCTAACCCATCTATCAGGTCCGTCCTAACCTGACGAGAGAAGGAGTAATCTCGGTTAGGCTATCTTGCATGGTATTTCCCCCGGCTGCAAATATAAACCAACAGGTGTACTGATTGGCCATTGGCTTTCTCGAGTCAGTTCTCGGCTTATTGTCGGCCACTAGAAATTGCTCAGAATGTCTCAGTAACGTGCCAGAGCCGGGGGAAAGACCATGATTCGTGTCCCGATAAATGAGCATGGGCTCTAAAGCCGGCCAATAACTATTCCGCTAGACGCAAAGGTGCACGGAGATATTAAAGACACAAACCGGGGGCGGGTGACAAGTTGGAGATAACTAAACTATACTAGTAAATACTAGTTCGTGTATGGAGTGGGGAACATATATCGCGTATCTTGAGTATAATTGGACACACTGGCAGCCTAAGCAACAGGCTAAACAAAATAAGATACAACAAGACTTTTCTTGGTGGCGGTGGCTTGAGGGCCACGCACTCCTCTAGTGAAAGTTTTGCGTCTATATCTTCGACAATTGAGGATTTGAAGCATGTGAACTTGATACCACTATCCCCCATGATAGTGGAATGTATGTACTCGACATGCAAGTGGAAATCAACAAACTATACCCGTATTACCAGCAAAACAACCCAATGAGTCAGAAAAATCAGGGGTATGGGAAAGGATGTCGAGCGCTAAAATTAGCTAGTTAAGTTAGGGCCGCGGTACTCCAGGATCCGAAACCCCAGACTAACTTGTTTCCCCCCAACTCCCAAGCCGCTGCCGATTCCGGGGCTTCCGGACACTCTTCACGATTGGCCGAGCTGGTTGTTGATTTAATCAAAGAGTGGGCTGACTGCATGGAAGCGCGCATTTTAGATGTCTCATAGGATAAGGAGGACAGGTCAGCCCCCAAAATCTTGATCATGCAGAGTCTACACAGGAGGGTCCACAGGCGTATCAAAAATCACAAAATTTTTGAAGAAGAACAGTTAATCCGAGCCTGTTAAAAACAAAGACGTAATATTATCATGACTCCTCCCACGGTTGTTCATCCGCAGTAGCAGGGAAGAAAGTTCGGATAAACTCGCCCGTGATAGGGTCATAGGGGAAATAAACATCGTTCGCGGGACCAATCAGGCCGTCCATGACAACACTTGCGCTGAGAGACGAAGGCAGCATGGGGCCCGAGTCAATGCTAGTTGAAATAGAAGTGTATGTAGAAAGGTCCGCAGGAGAGGCACTAAAAGGTTGCTGAAGAGGTTGACTTTGGGAGGGCTGCCGCTGTGCCTGTTCCCGAGCATGGTTAACAAAAGGGGTGGTATTAGATGAGGAATTATCGTCACAGTTTTGCGGTAATGGCTGTTTCTGCTGAGGAGGAGGAGTAATTTCAGAATTATCCGCATCTGGTGTTGGAATATCACTCAAGTCGTAGTTCATGCCAATGGCAATGCGGCGAAAATTACTATCACAAAGCTCCCAGGCACGTCTTGATGCAAGGCTAAAATTGGACATGGCGTAAAGCCAGCGGACTCCTTTTTTGGAGCCTTCAAGGAATTGGCTTTCCTTTTCCGGCATATGAACATTGCCAAACGAGAGTTCGAGGAGGAGAACAGTAGTAGCCTGCATAAGATAATGCAGGACACACCACCAAGGACACAGTTCATGAATGCGGACGGCGTCCGGTCTATCTGGAATCAAATCTAACATACCGAGCGCGGAATTAAGGGATATCACTGCCATCTCATGGCTGAAAGATGGCGTTTTGTCTGGACTATTATCTTGACGAGCGTCACGGCGGCACAGACAGGGGCGACCGAGGGTGATCCGGGCACTGTGGTAGTGGAAGGCTAAAAAGAGATTACTGCGAAGCATACTGAGGTCTTGCTGCTTCTCGTGCTTGCGATTGAAGTCGTATGCGTCAGGGAGGTTTGAGTACCAAAGGTCGATGCGGGCTCGAAGCTCCCCAATGCGGTTCTCGATATGGCTCCATGGAATCTTGATGCAATCGAGAGAGTAGACGCGGTTAACAATTTCCTGGACGATGACAGCAAGATCAACGTAGTAGAGGAACCCGAGGGCATTGCTAGGGGGGAGACTTTTCAACCACGAAACGTCACGTTGCTTGTCCGTATAGTTAGCATCCCGGCCGCCCCGGGGGTTAGAAGGCATCTGCCTGATGTTCGGGCTAGCTAGAGCTGTCTCCACGCACTCCTGGCGAATCTCCTGGTCACTAAGTAATTTCTTTACGGCTGGGTCCTGGAAGCTATCTTCCTCTAAAGGGAGCGGCATGGGGGTTGTGCAGATCCCATCAGAAATTCCCGTCACCCGCCCGGTCATGATGCCTAGGTTATGTTCAAAGGTGTATAGACACCACCAAACCCTGTAGCGGGATTCTTTAGATACATCGGAAGTCCCATGGCTGGTATTTTTCATATTAAGACCAAGGGAAATACCGGAACGAAGAGCCAATGATGCAATTCGCCATGCCCTAAGTGTGTCATTAGTACTCGTATACAGGGTCAAAAGTATTGCTCTGGACTAACCGGTTAATCTGATCTGTTGCGAGTAGATAAAATGCCATGAGGCCCTCTACTTGTACCTGTTGTAAATCAGGGTGGGTAAACAGCACATCTTCATTCATACTCAAATTACGAGCCCGGGTAAAATAAACCAGGTGATCGCGGTCGTCACCACGCCATGCGGCCTGGGTGAGATGGGCATGCTTCGAAGAGATAGCGAATATCAAATTCAAAATGGCCAGCCATTTATCACCGGGACGCGCCGAGTTATCGAAAAAATTCTTATACTGGGCTCGGAAGAGAGTGCGGCTGATAATCGGGAAGAAGGGATGAATGGTATCCAGATAGTCCTCAAAGAGCTTATCTGCGATATCTCGCGGGGGCATCCAATACGAATGGACAGGGCCAGGAACCGAAATGTCCATATCGTCCAGGTGATAATTCATGGAGTGAAGTGCAAAATCGGTTTCCGACTTAGATTCATAGGTCCCTGAAAGTTTGCGCGCGCGTTGCTCGGCCTCTCTCCTCAATCGTTGCATCCAGGTAATCTCAGAATTCTTGCCAATGTATCCGGTTGCACGGGAGCTCGCAGTCCGATTCACGTCTTCTTCTACACGATCAATAGCGTTTAGCGACCCAATGGAAGAGGCTAAACTCTCGTCATCTTCCTCTTCTGGAATCGAGGTGGAATTAGACTGTTGATCACTTGGAGTGTTTCCCCCTATGTCGGAGTACTGCAGCCGATCAGAAACTGTAAAAAGGCAGACATAATTTCACGAGGGGAAACAAACCTTCTCCAAGGTGGATTTAATGCGCTCCGCCGTCCGACCATCAACAAGATTAGAAATATCACGCAGTAAATTCTCATACTCATCCGACTTTACTGAAAGCTTAGCTAATTGTCTAGATGAACCCATTTAAGTCAACTATTGGACAACAAGCCTCTGACCGAAAATAAACCAAATAAATGGATAAACACAATAAACTAAATCCACGACCAATGAGGGGCGGGAGGGGGACGAAAGAATATGCAATTATGCAGTCATACATACCCTTTAGTTCGCTCCCGCCAAGACACGGGATATCGACAATCAACTCTCAGCTCCATGCATTGTCTGCAAACTGGAGTATCTCCGCTGCATTTAGTTTTCCTTTGACGACAAATCTCGCAGGCTAAAGGCACACGACGGCTATAGCGGGGTACTGCGCTAGCCCGCTGCCGGGGAATTGCCACTTTGCTGCTATTGTTGTTGCTAATGATCTGCTTTCTTCCAGAATAGCTACTGGGTCGGGAAGCGAGTTGAGTCTTCTGCGGGGCATGCGACGACAGCACCGGCGCACCGGGGGGCCTAGAGACAGCGACAATATTGACGTGGCCGTCGAGCTGTGGTTGGAGAGGTACTTCGCCTTGCGCAAAGGCATCATCCGCCTGCGGGCGATTAGCGGGGACCTCCATCGCCACCTGGATTTTCTCTTGCTGTAAGGTGAGGGTGGGGGGAAATAGAAAAGATAGCTTGACTACAATCCTGCAAACAAAGATAGAGAGCCGAAACTTGGATTCGAAGCTAGACAGGAAGCACCGCGAGATCTCTGCACAAGGTGGAATCTCGCCAAGCTAAATGAGAAATCAGCAATTTACGCGACGCGACGATAAGTATAGCGAGTTCACTACCACGAGGCGAAGGATAAAACAGAAAGGAGGCGAGCCCGGAAGAACTACAATCCTACTCCCTATGGAACCATGCATGGACCATGGATACAAGCTGGTCGAGTCCGATTCGAAAAGTCACTATGTGGATTAGGTCAGCGTATGGACCTGTTGGTGGCCTCAGGTGTCAATAAGGCACAAGGATCGACCAACGGCTCAAGTTGCCACCCCGGCTGGTTCGGAACCAAATGTCTAGATGTCGATCGAGAACCACTTAATTGATTTAATCATAGGCGCTAACATACACAGATAAACCATCACAACGTGAATCGATCGTCTCCGATTCTTTCTGAATAATTTTTTGCTCAGCTTCTGTCAACCAACCCATTCCTCCAAATCATCGTCAGCTCCATTGCTTTTCGCCGCGCCAACCGAACAAAACTGCAAAAATCCACACAAATAAGCTAACCAAATTGATGTATCATAACCAACCAAGGGATATTTAAAGCGAAGCGAGAGAATAGCGGATATAGAGAGGGGTGGGCAATCGTATATGTACAGATAAAATGATGGAATCAACCATCTAATGTAGAAGGCAATCACAACATGCGCGGAATTAAAGAAAATATAACGATACAAAGATTAAAGGGGGAAAAGAGAAAAAAAAAGAAGAAGAAAGGTACTCGAGGTAAAATGAGACGGAAAAGGCACAGTATATTCAAGGTAAAAGAAACAGTCGGCCGTGAGGGGAGATGATCAAGGAATCGACCTTTTTAGATCTCTCCAAACATCTCGTCAAGCTCATCAACGTCCACACTCTCAGGGCTTTGAAGCTCTCTCCACGAATCAAAGGTCATCTCGGATATAGGATTTGAAAGAATTCTAGCTCCTAGTGACACTTTGTCGTCGGATTCAGTCAGATCAGACATCTTCATATCGAAATCCGGAAGTTCGCTGTTGAGCATGTCAATAGATCGCTTAAGTGTTGACACTGAAGCGAAGCTCGGATCCTCCGGAAGACTGATGTGTGGGGCGGCGTTCACAAGAGAGTTTGGTTGGGGCTCGGTATCCAAGCCATCATCCGAAGCCGTACTCGTGCCAGACGAGACAGATGAAGCTATGGACGTAAGCGAAGGAGAAGGAGATGTACCAAGGAGGGCAGCTACGGTGGCTTCATCAAGGGCCTGCTGCTGTAATTGTTCCTGGAGAGGAGATTGTTCATGGTGTCCGGCAGAAGAAAAATAGTCATCCTGCGTCTCGGACATTTGATCTTCGCTAATAGAGGAGAGAGGGCTATGATCAACAGGGCTACCGTCAATGTTCATGCCCATGTCATCCAGCTCATGCAGAGCTTCGGTAAGGGCTGAGAAGCCCCCTTTAGCCTGCGCAAGTAAACTTTTTTGCTCCGAGGCCCGCTCGCGAACAGCACTGGCGGTCTGTGTGAACTCCTTCTCGTCACCTTCTAATGGCGGAGAAGCAGCACGATTTGAGTGAATCAAGCGCGCATGGTGGCGATGGTCAGGGAAGTCAGGACTATGTCTCGCGCTAGCAGGTCCCCCATCTAAACCAATATCTTCTTCCTCAAAATCGGGGGAAGACAGATCTACTTCGGGACTTGGGGACCGCTCCCGCACCATAGCGTCTTCATCATCCAAGTCTAAACTTGAAACGCTAGGAGTGGCTAATTTCCTGTCAAGACCGGGGATAATCACATCATCAGAGTTCTCGGGAATAGGCTGACGAGGCTGCGTTGTCAAATAATAATAAACTTTTCGAGGGTGGATGGGAATGAGCTCTTTAGCCACAGGGCAGGGCGCTAAAGCAGTCCATGAGCGCTTCATGTAGGCACTCAATCGGGAGGAAAGAAGGGCAGCGGGGTTTGCGGAACTATAGCGTCTGTTGTTAGTATTCACAACCAGGGAAACAAGGAAGCCAGGAAGATAATGCGGTGGTATGGTAGGTATGTAACGTACTTTGCGACACTCTCATTGAGATTTATCAAAACAGCCGCCAGCTCCTTTACCAGGTGTGGGCGATTACTCGTCTTCTCCAGCTGCTCAATGACGCCCACGACAATATCGTCGTTGATCCCTTCGATATCGATCTTCGGCGCAACCCTGGGAGATGGTGGCGGTGTCTGTTCTAGCGTTCCGCGTCGACTTCCCTGACGTACCACACTCAACTGCTGCCTAGAATTTGTGTTTGGCTGCGTAGGTTCTGGCGACAAAGATTCCGAGTCGTGCGACCTCTTCACTTTTTTTGAAGGAGGTAGGTTCTCATCGGTCGCGTGTGACGGTTTTGAGGTGGATGGAGATCTGCGGGATGTGTTTGGCAGGTGGATTCCCAATAGTGGAAGTGACAGTGACTTGCGACGTGTATTGTAAGGCATGGTGTGAATAGGAGCGTGGTGGTGGGAAACAAAGGTAAATGGGTGAAGGCGGCGAGGGAATAGGAGTTAAAAAAGGATATAGTAGTAGATGATAATCAAACAAAAAGATGTACAAGCCCTTACTAAACCACAAAAACAATAGGGAGATGTCTAAAATAAGGATTGAATACGATAGTAATAATAATAATAGAATAATAATAGAAAAATGATAAAAAAAATAATAATACTAGTAACACAGCAGTGATGGAGGGAGAAGGAGGGAAATGTGGATGGATGGATAGGAGAGAAAGAAGGGGAGAGTGACGGCGGTGATGATACCTGCCGGCTTTGCGGGAACGAAAATCAACCAGGAAATAGTAATTAACAGAGAGTTCGTTGGTCAAACCCAAGGTAAGCAGATGCAAGAAGACTGGGTAAGCATCGGCTCATGAATAATGAGAATAATAATAATGAAAAATAATCAGATGAATTCGTCAGAGGGACACCGTTTGTTGTGGATTTTCGGGGGGGATTTTCTGGATCTTCCCAAATTTTTTTTTTTTTGTTCGCACTTGGAAATTGAAATGGCAAAAAAAAAAAAAAAAAAAAAAAAGGGCGGGTTTTTTAGGGTGGCGATTATTGGTCCGATACACGATGGGGGGGTGGTTTAGTCTACTTTTACCTGAGAATGCCGGGAAAAAAAGAAAAAAAGAAAAAGAAGGGAAGAAATTTTTAAATTAAAAAAAAAAAAAAAAAAAAAGGAAAGAAAAACAGGAGGTTCCGGGTTGTTTTGGCTTTTCCCTCCTTGGAAATAGTTTTTGTTTTTCTGCTTCTCTTAGGAATTCCTTCCATTCATAATGTTGTCCATCCTACTATCCACGAATCAGTCAAAATAATTTAGTTCTTGAGTTGTTTAATAAAAATGATACCTAGACAGAGTAACAAAATCCTAGGTACCAACCTACCTCACAATAAAAGTTAAAAAAACAAAGATAAAAATCAAAAGAACCCCTCAGTCTGTTGCCTCCCTAGGTAACCATCAAGTAATACTAAGTGCACCACCCTGCCTGCCTAGGCGACAGAATACGTACCTACAGTCTTCCTACACACCGCTTTGTCTCCCTATCACTTGCAGCGCCTTTCCATCTGGGCATGTTTAGAGGTATGCACCCCGTATGTCCAGCCATCCAAGCTAATAGGCAGAGACTGAGAGACATGAGAGCAACTACTCCTTCCATACATTTTTTTCTCATCGTTCATCCATACCATGCTACTAGTAGCCTCGTAGCTTGCAGGCTAGTACCCATACTATATTCGAAGGGGCAAAAAGTACGGTGGAGCCCACCATGTGTCTATGACGACTAGGAAACTTTTTGACGGCTATGATTGGTAACGCGGACCCAGGATCAACTGAGGTTCTGCATAGGCGCTCCATAAGAATGGAGAGTTATGGACCCATGGAGGGTCAACAAAGCAAGGCGAATCGGGTAGCTGCTGCACCAGCCGGGTTTTTGGTTGCTGCGCAAGAAATTTTTCTGATAGATAATACAAACAAAATAATCACGGCTAGATGAAGGACACTCTCTCCTCTTGATCCTAGGTAACCTTTTGACCAACCACAATACCCAGTCTAACTTACAAAACTGGGTGATCAGCTCTTCGAGGACTCACTGACACCGCTTCTTTATTTTAGGCGGAGGTTTCAATCTACAAGGTGATACATAGATCGTTTTAATCAAAAGGGTGGGTAAGGAGTAATTAATAGTATTCTGTTCTGCTCGACCAACAAATACCTATGAGGGGGTTACAAGCTGACTCTTTCCGACTTGATTGCCTTAGTCCTTCAAGAAAAGAAACTATAATTGCAGCATCTCAAAAGCTCAGTTGTAACTGAAGACATCATAACTCATACACTAGCTGCATGTTTTTTTCGGATAAGTGCATCATAGATAGAGAGATTCCATGGTACATATCCGCCTTAGACAGGATGTACTGGTTCAAGTGAGGGGCGCTAAGGTTGTACTGTACCAAGGGAAAAGAGGGGCCCTCAAGGCAAAAAAAAAAAAAAAGAGAGAGAGAGAAGATGGTGAAGAACAACTAGCTACCAATTGATAATCCAAGGAAGAAAACGCCAGAGTATTTGAAAGAGGAAAAAAAAAAAAAAAGAAAAAAGAAAGAGGGCTACATTAGCGCGTCCGGGCTCAATGATGGACTAAAGGCAACACCAGGCCAATTACAGGACTATTCCACGCACCCCACCCTGAAGCCAAAAGAAAATCGTTCCTAGCGTCACCGTTTGAAACAAAGCAGCCAATTATAGCAGTGCTTATGGGGGTAAATGCCCCATCTTTGAGAAGACTGACAAAGTATCCAATCAGAAGGAATAGAGTTGATGGCTTTATTATTATCATTACCTATTTTTTTTTTTTCTTTTCTTACTCTTAGTGCCGTAGCGACTAGGGACCAGAGCATACCTACCAGGTACGTACCATAGCAAGGCTGGAACTTCCTCTGATCAAGTCGGGTCCAGTTAACTACCTCATAATGCATCTAATATATATATGCACTGATGTGCAGAAAGGCAAAGGAGTCAACTTGCAGGTACGCAGTGGATCTGGATCTGGGAGATGAAGTTGTGATGTATCACTCTGACAGCAAGGGATCAATCTCCGCCACGATAATGAGATGTTAATCTGCCTCAGGCCTTTAATTTAAGGCCATTCCAGGACATCATCCCTGTCTTCTGTTGCCAGGGTAGTGATAGCCTTTTTTTTTTTTTTTTTCTTCTTTACTCTTTAACTACAAATGGACAAGGTTAGATTGAATTTTCTCAAAGAATATCTATTATCTATCTCAGTCTACTTTTTGCGCCTTCACCCCCCCCCCTTTTCCTTAAAAAGATCATCTTCAAATCATCATGAAAGCATAATAATGGATAACTGCTCAGTACCTAGAGATAGGCGCCTATAATCTGTACCTCTGCTGCATCCTCCATCCTTTTTTTTTTTTTTTTTTTTTTACACTTCTTCCAAACTATGTACATACATACATATATGTAACATCAACAATCCCCACCCTCCCCCCACAACGACATATGCGGATGGGCGGCATGCATGTAGACCTGCATCTATCGGTCCTGTTCCTGCCCCTCCTTTCAACACGGCGAACTTCCCCATCTGGCAGAGATAGTTGTAGGTGGTTTACCGTTTATCTCATTATGACTTCAGACTCCAGAGTAGGAAAGGATCCCTTTTTTTAATTAAAACTAGTTTAGGCGTGTAAGCTACGGGGGAGGAACAAGAAATCTCCGATGATAATCAAAGACCACCACGACATGGTATTTGTAGAGTACATACAATGATAAATAGACAAAACTTTAAAAAGGAAAAAAGAAAAAGAGGGAAAAGAGGAACCTTGGAAGATCCGGAGTCGTAGAGTAAGTAGCATACTGATCAATAATAAGTTAGTAAGGTACCATTCAAAATATTGTCATTATTTTGTTATTTTTATTTATTTTATTTTATTTTTTTTCATCCCTAACACTTCACCACTGAATCTCTCTCTTCTTGTCTTTCTTTTATTTGATTTTTCCGGCCTGAATCTTCAAAGTTCAAACCTACTTACCTACCCACTAGGGTCGAAAGTGGAATGCCTCCCAAGTCCCCTAGTACCTCCTCGTATCCATATAGTAGGGTTCCTACCACTAATCAACTACCGACCCGACGACTACTTACATACTAACTAGCAAGAGAACCCTTCAATTCTCCAACAAAACTCTCGCTTAACCTTGTCAAGGTATTCGGCACTTGTCAAAATAGCCACCTATCCACCTTAAAAACACTTCTGACCCCCGAGTAGCTTAATTAGCAGTTATAATAGTATATTACCTAATCATCTTAATTTAGTGTCTAAAGGTAGTGAACTCCATAAATGCAGTACTCTACATACCACCTAGGAAGACAATAAATAGTCCCAAGAACCACACCTACATATCCTATAACACACCTACCTACCTCTATAAACCTACTCTAGGTAGGTACTTACGTCGTACGCACGCATTTGAGTGTCCGTGAAACCTCAAAACTCCAATTAATTATACATCAATTACCCCGCATATGCGATATGTAAAAAACGCCATCTTGACTTTGACTTTTTTTATTTTTTTTTTTCGTCATTTACCACCTACCTAGGTACCTACCCACTGTCCCTTCACCGATTATTGGTGGGGGAGGGGTAGGGGTTACCTACAGAGTAAAAGGGGGTGACGGTGAAAAGACCACGATTGTGCGTGGCTTTTGGAGGGAGAATCATGGGGCTAGCCCCTGTAAATCATACTACTTTCTAAAGCTTGGCGCTCTACTCGCATGAAATTGGTATAATTAGTTATTCGTTGCTCTTTCTTTTCCCACCCAAGTTCAACTCGTTGCTGAAACTGCCCATACTTTCAACCTCCTCCCACATATCGCTAGAGGTACCTGCTCGCAAAGAGATTCATCATGACACTTCCTTTCAGACTGAGTGACTTCGATGCCCAATACCTCCGCCGCCTAGTATGGATGGACTAAGGTCACTCACACCTTTTATGACTGACCTGGCTACACTAGCCCAACAAATCCAACCTCATGAGTTGTGTGTGGTGAACTAGAGGCGTTGAGGCTATTGACGAGTCAAGGCTGTAGCTCTGTTCCACGTTTCCCTGGTTACTACGAAAAAAAAAAAAAGGCAAGGGGGACATGATCTTGTTCCAGGTGGTTATATCAAATACCTCGTATAGGAAAAGAATCTTTCTGGAGCTTGGATCCCCTTGTGCGAGAGGATATCCGTGCCAAGTTTCGTGTTGCCTTTTGAGTCAGTTTACGCAAACCCAAGATAGCAGACAGACAAAACGCTAATAGAATTAACAGAGAGATGCTGCGTTGCGGTGTACAACCACAGGAGTCGAGAATCTCAAAGACCATATGGGATCAGTCCACTAGCAATGTGTACGTCAAGGATTGTACATAAATTGGGGCTATTTACTAATGAGTTCAGTCGCATTTCGGGATTTGGGAGAGGGTGGCCAACCTTGATGCCTTCGTTGAATGCACAGGTAGGTTTCGAACTGTCCTCTTGGCTTGTAACAACAAAGTGGTGTTGATCTCAGAACCGTATTGCTATTGACGAGAAGTGATCACTAGCTACCTGTACTGCAACCACTCATAAACTAACTGTGAACTTATTGCTATTCAATTCTCTGTCTGAGCAAGCTCAAGAGGCATGGCAGAGGAAATGGCTCGTAGAAAACCAGACAGGAAGGTTGAGATAGAGAGATTGGGACTGAATATAATTGCTTGGTTGTGTATCTGTATCTGTGTAGAGCTTCCATATGCTAGGAATCTCTCTTTTATTTATAATTGATCTTCATGGAGATTTGGTTACAGTATCCTGGCCGCATGCAGATAGGCGTAATGGCCTAGGTAGGTACCTGTTGTGCTGTACCTTACTTTGCCCTACCGTAGTTTACATGCAGGATAAGCTTTTTCTTTTTCTCTTTTTTTTTTTTTTTTTTTTTTTTTTTTTTTTTTAATATAAGGGATATAATTTAATTTTATTATATAATTTTTTATTGTAGCAATTTATTAATTAAATGTGATAATTAATAATAATAAATATATAAAAATATATATTTATATAT